>VZTF01009179.1:584973-613991 GCA_013397755.1 Cnemophilus loriae | reverse complement strand
GAGAGGAGAGGAGAGGAGAGGAGAGGAGAGGATGGCAGGAACTGACAACAGGGAGAGAGGGAAACAGCTGGTTATGTATCACCGGTCCCGATAAATATTGCTTTTTGTTTTGTTATCTTTAAAAGCAAAACATGTACACGGGGCAACTCGTGCCCAGATTTTTTTAATCTTAAAACTATCCATAGGTGGCAGAGTTCATATTTTTCCTGTATAAGATTTACAGGAACAAGATTTCAAAGCCTATTTCAGTAGCCCAACCTATTCATTTTTACAGTTAGGAGATTAGCCAGTTCCTAAGATTGAGCACTATATGTAGGGATTACCTCACCCATGTTGACATGCAGCCAGCACTGTTGGTAAGAAGCCACTTCATGACTGCAAAATATTTTTAAGATGGGGAAGGAGAATAAATCTGAAAGAAGCAATTCCTCTCCTATATTGGCATAATGTAGGTACCTTAGTTTGAATTTTATCCACTACATTTGTGACTTGAAAGGAGAAACTAACTGTTCTTGCCAGCTCCATATTAAAGAAATGAGAGGGGAAAATATTCAGGATTTATCAATAATTTTAACACTTACAGTTTTCCACAAGCATTCAGAGAGCTCTTTTTCAGGATTAGGGGAAAATGTGTACACACAGCAGCCATTAGTATGACTGCCACACAGGTATATATAGAAAAACTTCCTTTGAATAGAGGAAGAAAGAACACTGATAGCAAGGACTTTACCATATCTCAAACTGTAAAATAAGGACTCGAGGTCCATGGTGGCTTTTTATTGTTCTGTCTTTAGACTCCTCATCTTTCATTTCTTTTAGTGTACAAATTAATTAGATCAAGAGCAGTCCAGTTATGTCAACTCAGGCTACAATTACAATTCTAATGTCTATAAAAAGATTTGAGCTTCTGGCTGACAATTATTAAAAAAAAAGGAATTAGTTCATGGAGTATTAGTAATTGGGGAACGGAAAGAAGTGACAGAGCTACAGCCCAAAAGAATGTTTATTTGCTCTGGGATCTCTGATGAGTTGCGTTAGTCTGGAGGTAACCTCCAAAGAGTGATTGCTCCTGGCTTTCCGAAGCTGATGTGTTAGCTCCACCTGGCTAGGTTCTGGCCAACCATCTGTCAACAGAGCTTGCCTTGTTTAGCCTAGCAAAACAAGAGCTGAGAGAGACATAGTCACTCTCTATAAACACTTTGGGGATGAACAAGAGAGAGAAATAAGAACTATTTAATCTAAGGGATGATGTTGGCATAAAAACAAGTAGAAACAAACTGGCCATGAGTAAATTTTGGTTGGAGTTTAGATGGCATTTCAGTAGAAGTGCAGTTGCAAAATAGCCTTCCTACAGCTGTAATCAGAGTTATATAGCTTCAGGATTTTCAAACTTGGAGTCTTCTCTATTTATGAAGAGAATTTTATTATATTGTCTCCAAAACCTAAGTAAAATGATGCCTGCTCTGTACCAAAATATTCACCACTGAACATTACTCCCATTTATACTGCCACAAAACAGTTGGCTTTACAAAGCCACACGAATATTTGTTTCATAAGACCATTAAATGGATGCCTTTCTGAACATACAGCTTTGAATGTCTCATAATCTATATTTTAGCACAAATTCTGGGGAGCAGCTCAGGCAAACAAAAATGACTTTGATTCCAAGTATGGACTGTGTCAGGTAAGTGGCTCTGCAGCTCTCCTTACATAATTGGTGATGTCCCCACAAGTTAAACACCAGCTTTAATGCAGATCCTGTAGTGCTTTAGAGGAGCTTCTATACCATATGACCAGGAAATATATGCAATTTAATCAGAAGTAATGACTATGAGGGACTGGAGGGAAGGTGTACATCCCATTAATTTTTTTAGGTAAATCCAAATTCAACTATATAAAACCTTGATCTAACACAATAGGTAAATTCACGATTGAATCCATCTGCAAATAAGATAAAAAGCCAAAGCTTAATTTCCTAATCTGTTTCATGATATACTTGGAATCTCTACCTTCAATTACCAGCCTCATGGAGAAGATTCTCTGGTTGTGCTTTCTTCATCTCGGAGAAAATTATAAGAGATGCAGACCTAAATCTTGCCTGTTCTTGGCACTGGGCTAGAAGAGGGGGAAGGAAGTTTTACAATAAGCGGTGAAAGTCTAAAACAAGTTCAAATGTTTGGGGTGCTCTGATATATCCAAATAAAATACATTTGTGTCCAGAGAGAAGCTGAGCAATTCAGATGTACATAATGAATAATTATTTGTTATAAGTTTCCGTGACCTTTTATATAGAAATAATTTTCATGCATGAACTGCATATGAAAAACTCTTTTGTATCTTCTTTAATTTACTCAGTGAGGTGGTATGGAAGAACAGAAGACTTGCAGGTTTCCTGAAATTAAAAAATAAGTGTTCTTCATTTGTTTAAACATGGGTTTTCACATATCCTTTGCAATTTCTTGTTCTGATCCTGAAAAGGCATTTTCATAGAAAACTTTGCAGCTCACTAAATTTCTTCTCTTACTTTACTTATTGTGACCGTCGTTCTGTAACATTACATCTCCTGTACACATTACACTGTTCTTGAAGGAGACAGCAAATACCAGTTTGGGACTGATGTAGACAGTCCTGAATGTAGAGAGAAAATGATGGCCAGCATTGCCTGGGATGGCCTTACCTCTTAGTGGAAATCTGTAATAGCTCTTCAGAACTTCAGTTTAAGCCAATGTTTCACTATAGTTGTCAAATCAGATATCCTCTAGAGAAGTCTCCACCTGCTTCACTACTACTGATTACTTTTTCAGCTGGCAGGCAAAAGTTACATTGCTGACAGAAGTTAAAACTCCAGTTAGAACTGCTAGAAAAGAGAGTTAGAGTTGGACCAAAACACCTTCAGATACAAGTAACTCAATCCTGCACTACTGTTTCTTACCACACTTAGTATTTGCTGTTGGTCTTTATCAGTGGGTCCAAAAAATGCTCTAATTAAGTACCATTGACCTCATAGGAGCTAAAAGATTTGGAAACTGGGTTCAGTGTTGACTTCATACTTGAAAAGAAATGAACTTGAACTTACCTATACATTTTCTATTTGGAAATGCAATGGAAATCACTTTTTGTTGTGTTAATTAACATGCAGCTATTTGAACTCATTATTAAAATTTAAAATATCTGATAGGAAACAGGTGCTTAATGGAGCTAAAGGTGTTCTGTGAAGTCAGTTGAAAATATCTGACATTTCAAAGTGACTGATGAAAAGGTCAAAATAATCTTTAGCGCTGTTATGTGAATCCCACTTTTACCTATCTTTGGATCTCACAAAGATGCTCTCGTTCTCCATAATGTTGAGACGCTGCTGACAGTCCAAGCTTTGGAGAACATGCTCTTTGCTAATGAATACTCTGGGTTTTTTTGTTTGCACAATTTAATGGAATGGAAAAAAAATGCAGACGTTGCATAAAATGTAATAAAAGATCTTTACTTTTTTCCAGAAATTATGTATTATAAAATAATCCAGACACAGCAGTGGCAACGTGTGACTTTGACTAGAGATGTTAGCTGACACTGTCAGGGTCCTAGGGGGACCAGGGCTACCCTAACCTGCCCGTGGTGAAGAGCCTCATGTCAGACTCCTGGGGCTCTCCAAAACCTGCCCATGGCCCAAGGCCCTGTATCAGCTCTCCTGAGTTTCCCCCACGCTGCCATAGTCCCAGGACCCCACATCAGTCCCCATGGGGCCATCATCCCGTCCCACAGTCATTCCTCAGCACAGAGGAGCCCCTATCCAGCCTCACACGGCCAGGGCTCACCCTTGGGCCCACGTCCAGCCTGGCCTCACCCCGCTGCCACCACTATGGCCTTGCCCGGCCTCCTGGGGCCATGTGGGCCTGATGCTGTGGCTGACCCTTGGACCCACCCCATCACCATGACCTGGGCCCACAGCTGTGCCTGGCAGAGCCCCCTCAGCCTGCCCCGCTCCCTCCCTTGGCGTGGAGCTGAGCCCCGTCTCCAGGCCCTGCCCATCCGGCACCGGCACCCCTGGGTTCCCCGCTCCCTGGACCTGCTCTGGCTGCTGCCTAGCACCCGTGTCCTCTCTCTAACCCAAACTGCATAGGAAAACCAGGAAAATTTACTGCTTGGCAGGTCTTTTTAAAAGGAGGAGATATTTTATAAAGTCATTAAATAGTTAAAATACTTTTTGTTCCACATTCCATTTAATCCATATGTACAAGCTATATACACGCAAGAAACTGGAAGGGACAAATGCCGTTGCTCAGCAACAAGAAACTGGCAGAAGCTCAAATACTCCACGTTTCCAGCAGACAATGGCTCTCTGAGCTCACAATCAATAGCATTTGATGCAAAGGAAATGCCCAGTTTATCACACTTGCCATCTAATAACACCTCAAGTGTATTTGTGGCTGGCATACATAAAAACATATCTGAACTCCAGCTGTTTGAATAATGTATTGAAAAATTCACCCTTTTTTTGCTTGAAAGCCAGTTACAACAAATGAGTTTGTTATTTGTAGGTAATCAGTGAATAATTTATGGAAACAAATGTCACTCTATAGGTTATTCAAGAGATTCAGTTTAACTATTCATGAGCCAGGCTGTTCAAAGACGACTCAAGTCCATCATAAAATCTGAATTATGCTTCCTCATTTGTTCAACAGCCTCTTCTTTTGTGGTTCTTTATATATCACCTTGGTTTTATGCATACACAAATAAGTCTCACATTTTGTTTCTTCTGCTACACTTCTGCTTTTCCTGTTTCTTCACTTCCCTCCAGTCTTTTTGTTCTTCAGGTTTTCTCTTGGCCTTTCCATAATTTCTCCTCTCATCTTTGGGGCTACAGCTGTCTGCTTAGAAGATGCATTTGTGTTATCCCGCCCCTCTATGCAGCGAGTTGCTCCTTTGAGGCAGTGAGTTTCTGTCTTGGCACCAGGCAGAGGCAGGCATGGCCCCACAAGCTGGCACAAAGGGGGAGCTGGGAGCAGCAGCAGCAGACAGCAGCTATGGAGCTCAGTAAAGTGCTGATGCTAGTGCTGGGATACAGCACAGGAAGAGACTGTCAAGAATCTGAATTTCCTGGTGTTGAAAAACTACGACGATGAGCACTTCATCACAAAAGGAGTTTTACTGTCCCTCACTTTACTAATAAAAACTGAGGTATCATCTGCTTAATGCTTCTCATTGAGCTATGACCACAATGTCTGTCCCGCCTTAGACACCTGTCTTAAAGCAGGATGACTCCATCTCAAGCACTACCAATTTTCTTCATGGGATATAGATGATTCCTAGACAATTAACTTAAACAAAGTGCCTAAACTTAAGAAATTCAAAGTTGGATGAGTTTAATTCCCTCCAATTTTCAGCATGGCATCAACAGTCCACAGGATTTAATTATTTTTTTCTTCATATCTCATACTAGTACTGGGACGAGAGCATATGTTTTAGAGAAAAACACAACCTTGAATTCAAAATGTTAATTAGCGATTAATCAGAATCACAGGTATTGAAAAAATTTATTAGATATGGGGCTAAGAATTCTTTGAGGGGTCCTCCTGGAAACTTACAGTGGTGGAGAACGAGCTTTTGTAAAATGTTCCAGTGGTTAAATATAGATTCCTTAACATATCTAAGGTATGCTGAGATTGCCAAAATATATTTATGTATACATGTTTAATTTAATTTCATTCCAGAATAGTGGAAACAGGTACATCGATGAAAGAAGAAACAGAGAAGAGTAGAAGAAGCCCAGCCTCGTGGGGATTATATTTTAATGTTGTGCATAAAATTGTCCTAACAAACATGTTAATGTTTAAAAGCCCCCTTGCTCCTTTTATCTCTAAAAAATATAACATTTCCATGCCATCCAACTTTTGGTTATTAAACTATCAATGTTAGTGTTATTATTACCATGTTAAAAAAAATATAACTGATCATATATTAAACACATTTTGGTTTGTGGTTAAACAGATTATCTAAGGTAAAAGAATATCTTTTAAAATTTGCTACCTTCATAAATAGTCTGAAAAATGCAAATTATATAAAGGACGTAACCTAAGTTAGCAATTCTCAGTCTTCATTCTTCCTAAGGTTAAAACAAAACCTTGTTTCCTTCCTTTTATAGTGAAAAAAACCACATTCATATGCAAGACTAGAGGATTTTTTTGTTTCCTTTCACTGAAATTATATCTGTCTTGAAAAATGTCATTGTTTGCTACATGTGTCGTGGAATTTTGATCTTATATCACTGAAGATATAACCTCAAAGGGGCTAGGTTACAAAAACAGCTACAAAAAGAACCCTGTGAGGTTATTTTTATTTGTTTTCTGGAATGTGTGCTCTTATGGGCTTTTAAAGTCTTGTTTTTACATATTTCTATAAAGACAGTATGCTTAATAGAGAGTACAAACAGAAAACTTGCACCTGAAACTCTTACTTACCTACAAAAATCTAGGAGATGGTTCTGGAAAAGCAATGTGATTAAATGAGGAAACTTTAAAAGGCATGATTTAGGGGAAGCAGATCTGGGATATTCAATATTTGTTTACAGTTTCCCATCGCCAACAAAACACAATAATTACTTGCAAAATCAATAAGAAAAGGTAAACCAGATTTAAGATTTGAGCTGATGCTCAGCATTTCAGGTGTGAAGTAGCTCTGATTTGGCTGCTTCCCTGATGATACAAGATGCTAACTTTTTAATAGAAGTTGATCTAGTTGATTACTGAAGTAACATGCCCATGTTAATGAACCTTGAGGGCTCAGGATTTTTCTCAGACGTTGTTAATAAATATAACGAAGACCACAGATATAAACTGCCTAAATCAATTGACCCAGCCGCTTTTACAGGACTGATCCCACAAGAGAGTTCTTTTAAAAAAAATGCTTGCTTGATTTTGTTCAAGTAATTTTTTTGTAGGAGACAGTGCATTTTTGTTTTTGTTTTTGGGGTAGATTTCTTCGGTTTTGTTGTGGGTTTTTTTTAAGATTTTTGTGCCCTAACCTTGTGGAAATAACAGTTGAAGAGTATTATAGTCCAAGAATATCTGTCAGACAGACATTAATTCCCAATGGTGGAAATTCTCAAGAATGTAGAAAAATAATCCCTGATCACTTGGATCAAGTTCTGTTCCTACTGCTTTTACTGGTAAAGTTGGCCTAACTTTACTGGGATTAAGGCTTTTTAGTATTCATCCATAGGCTATTAACAAGCATTAGCATGCTGCAGCTATGCTCAAAAATATTCAGATACACTTCTGAAGCAATAAATCTCCATATTGTTCCGTCATTTGTTTAAAAGTATTTACAAAGAATTACCTGTGTTAAGGAACATTAACAACTCCAGGAGTTACAGAAAAATTACAGGAGGCATCATCAGCTCCTTTCATTCAATTTTTCATAACTTTGGTTTCCATGACAACAAAGGAGGCAATTCCACAAATCCAGCAGCTCATTATTCGAGACAGTTTGCTGTTTTCTCTGGAGAGGAGAGACACTTTTTTTTTTTTTGTAAAGTCTCTTGTACGAAATTCATAATTCAATTGATGAAATCTGAAGGCAAAAGTAATTAAAGTGAAGCCTCTCTTTTGGTACATGGTCTATCTTGTGAAGAGCACTCACTGAGACTTATATTGGTTCTTCCTCCACTCCCAACTCACTGACTTATGTTACCAATATTTTTTCTCTTGATTTTCTGTGACAAAATCTGACATAATTTGAACTCTCACTAAGAAAGAAATACTTGTAAGATGAGGGGGAGATATTTTCCTTTTTTTTTCCCTGTAAAGCACAGCATCCAGAACTCTGCAGTTCCCCAGTAAGTGAATGAAAGTACTGTTGATCTCAGCCGTGTATGAACTCTCATTATGTTAGGAAATACCTCTTGAAAATGCAACTAAGCAAGATTCCAAGTTTTGCTAAGAGTTTTTTTTAAGACTTGTTTATTTTTATATGTTACATTCGAGGAATGCACAGATAGAAAAGCAATTTGTTGAAGAAGGTGCAAATCAGGCTTGTTATAAATGTACAGACAGTATAAAACGGTTTCTTTATCAATGACCTGGCTCTATCATTGGAAAAATATCCTTTTAGAAAGGGTATTGGTGTAGCCAAGACTATGGTATGCATACTTTTCACTGGTTCTCTAACTGTTCCACATGCAGGCAAGGCAGGAGGAAATATAAACCAACATGAACATTTGAATCATGAAATGTAAGCAGAAAATCCTTTAAGAAGAAGCATTTCTTGCTATTATCCCCATTTAAAATACAATACTGTAATACATGAATATCCAGTTTCAGGATTTGGTTCCAAATTCTTCCATAGGTTTTAAAAGGTCACACTAGCATTGGTCCTAATGGAATCAGATCTTGTAGAAAATTATTTTCTTCACAGTCTTAGCATATCATTATGGAACAGTCTTTTATGGCACGAAGTGAGGTTTACTATGACAACTTCAGAAATGCTGAAAGCCAGACACTGTTGTTAAGCAGTAAACGTGTTGCTTGCGATGTTGCCTGCATTTTCTTGTTTAGCATAAAACCAGATTAGCTGCATAGAAGTTCATGTCAGTTAAATCTGTATTCATCCACAACTTGTGTTTCCTGATACTATACGAGGTTCTTGGAATCCAGAAGTTTTAACTAGACAACAGAAAAAAATAAATCAAAAGCTTCACCACAGAGAAAGTGTCTCAAGTATCATACAGTGGCATAGCAAGATCTTTCAGTAACAACCTAACCAGCAGAACAAAACCAAACCAAACCAAACCAAACCAAACTAAACCAACAAAAAAACAAAACAACCTCCAAAAATTTAGTGAAGAGAAATGATGCATGCAAATGGCAGAAGGATCATAAGTAAAGCAGCAGCAAAATGAAGGAACTGACTCTTACCCTCCACCAAAAAAAATCCTCAAAACCATAATGTTTACTTGCAAGCGATCCCTAACTTCCCAGCTTATTTTCTGATGTGGCGAACACCAGTTCTGCTTTTAAGAAATCACTACATTAGGAAAAGACTCATTTAAAAGGGATCCATCTGGAAGAGACTTCTAGTCAAAAGATATAAAAATAAATATCTGATACACTGCTCTAACTTTATTTTCCCTTGTTTCTGAATGTGATTTGTAGCTCCAGTTTTTCAATGCTCAAGTGTTTCTGGCTTGACTTCAGCATCTATACCCCAGTCATAAATAGGATTTTCCAACAGTTAAGAAGACTTTATCGCTTGTGATCCACACGTTCACAAGGTTCCTTGAACTACATGTAGTGAATCAAAAAAATATTTCTCAAGAAACCTGAAGGCCATATACTGTCATGCAGCAATCTGTTTGCCTGTTTTGGGGTTTTTTTCTAAAGTGTTCAACACCATCATTGGAAAATTTCTTGTAGTCCACAACTGGACACTGTGACACACACCTCACACTCCAGTAAAATGCAACTGTATGCTGTAGCAGGATTGTGGGCAGTAAAAACAGGTGACATTACAGGGTATAAATAACCTGGACATATTATTATTTTTGACTGAACTTACACTTCATTTTACACTAGCATGAAATCCACTGGTGAATTTAAATCCATGAAGTAGTAAAATTAGTAACTACATAAGGACTGAGCTTCCTTCTTAGAAATGTGCAGTTTGTTTTTAGAACTGAGTTTTGTAAATGTTTTATTGACCTAGTGGTTGAATGGAGAAACACATGTTTATTCAGACTACACATTTGTTAACAGTGCTTTGAAATGACAGTTTGGATTTCTCTCAAGAAAATGTTGTTTGGGATGCGCAAAAGAAATCTGGAATGATATCATTTCTGTTAAGGTTGTTCATTTCCTTTTGTAAAGGATACAAGAAAGTTTCATTCATCTGCCTTTAAAGTGAACTGAGGGCATCAAAACTAGGAGATATTGGAATATACATTCTTTCTGAATAGACCTGAAATGCCCTCTCACTGCTTCATGAAAGCTGCAGAATGTTTTCCTGAGCCGTTGTCACATCACCAAACAGTTTTGCCTTTCAAAGACATGACCCTGGGTGCACACCTGAGGTGATGCATTTGTTTCTCGACACCAGAGGGAAGGTGACTTATGTTTGTTATAGGATTAAATACTCACTGTGCACTGTTACATGGTATTTTCAAGCAGAAGAAGTCTCTAGCAGTAGCTGTTTTAAAAGGAGGGGTGTAATGAAAAATCAGCAGTTCAACATGAATTAACTGCATTTTTCTTAGAGTTCATAAAAATCTGTGTGTTCCCTATTACAGAGACAGCCAGGTCTTGAGGTCTGTGTTTGTGTTACCATCTTCATATGCTAGCAAAAAGAAATAAAATATGTTCCTCTGGAGGTCTAGCAAGCTTGCTTTTACAGCTTAAAAATTACTGACACATCAAATGAAAGGCTATGGTCCACAAGATTTATCATGTGTTGCAATCAGATCTTTGAACTCTATCATTTCAAGAAATGAAAGACTAGAATGGGAGCAAAAAAGGTTAACAAAAGAAACAGAGGTTGAAAACACAAGGTGAAAATCTGACTGCCTTCAACAGATCAAAATTGTACTTCAAGAATCAATTAAATAAAATGAAGTCAATACAAACTGCTTCATTTATGACTAATTATCACACTTACATACATGCCTCCTTTTTAAATATTAGAGTATCTGGATAATTTTACTAGTACTGTTGTTAGCGTAGAAACACATAACCACGCGGGTTATATGCAAGGTGCTTTATTACGGCGCCGGGGGAGAGGGGTACAAACCCAAATCAATCCCAACATGAGTTTCAGGTGCTTACATTATATACCCTTCCGTTATACAATCATATACGCAAGCATAACTTCTAGCCCCTTTTTCCCAGGTGCAGTCACACAATTAACTCATTTATCTTAGTTTCTTACTGCCCTCTAAATGAATACTCATGTTCAGGCTTGCCTTTTATTGTTCAGGCAAGTACACAGGTGCAGACTTGCCTGAACAGAATGTCCACATTGCTTTCGGGCCTACTTTTGCTACTATAATTCGAAACATTTTAACCCTATGCTATCACTGTTACTGTTACTACTACTATGGGTTTATGACAGAAATTTAATTTTCTTTTTGTGAAACAAACTTTAAAAATATACAATGTTTTCTCATTAGAATAGTTCTAGTGAGTTTATAAACAATGGAATTTTTTGTTGTTACTTCAATTTCTGGGAGATATAGTTGCTATACTATGTTAACATATAATGTGATAAACAAGATGATAACTCCACAGGGCCCTGCTACCCAGTATGACTTTTACTCTGTTTGAAATGTACCCATTATGAGCAATGGCCTCATCCTACATTGAGATTTGCCTTACAGACTCTTCTCTTGATTCGTGTAACTACAAGGAGGAATTCTGGCAGAAGATCCAGCAGCGGAGATTGAATCCAGGGAGCTGGGGGGGTTATGTGTTTTGTTTTTTGATTTGTTTTCATTTGTTTGGTTGGTTGGTTTTAGGTTTTTTTAGGGCTCAGGCTGCACACCAGTAAATTGCAAATCGCAAATCTAAAATTGTAATAGAGATCAACTTCAAATATGTCTGCTTCATTAATTTTTTCTACATTGAAAAAAGGCAGAGGCCAAGAAAGCAAGCTTTGCTGACTTGAAGAGGAACCAAAAAGAAAGCTGTTCAAACTGGAAAACATGCTTTGTTTTAAGGCTCTCTGGAGAAAATACTATTGAGAAGCTCTGTGAGAAAGGGCTATTAATAAGAAAAGTGGGGAAAAAACATTGATGTTCATTCTCTTTTACTTTGGAAGACAGTAAAACCCCCAAACAAGAACCATAATCAAGGTATTGACTAAGAATGTATACTCTATTCACTCCAGAGAGCTGACCAGCTACCAGAAACATCCCATAAGATTATTCATTTTCTGTTCCCCAGCAGCTAGACTTCATTTGACAGTTACTTTTGCTCTGAGACAGGCTAAGAAAAGTTCCTCATACGATGGTTAGTGTAAAAAAAGTAGCATCTTCAGACCTGAACATCAGTTTTCCTGGTTTCCAGCAGAACAGTTGCAGGCTCTGACAAATCTAAGTGAAGAAATCTTACTTCAATTTTCAGGTACTGAAATAATATAACCAGTGCAGAGGAAAAGTATGTAAATATTATTAGCATCAAGTACTGCAAGAAAAATGACAACAGCCTTCAAAATAGATGGGCAAAGAAGGATATCATGTACTTCAGAGGTATGGCTCCAATTGTACCACGGTTTCTTAATATCTGTTTTAAAACTGTATTTTATGCTTTCGTGTAAAGAATGCGATTACTTCTCTGGAACTGATCACTCTTAAAACAAATTGTTTCACAGATCCAAGGTAAAAACCAGACTGTGGAAGGTATGCAGCAATGCTGAGTACATAACGTCTTGATATTTTAAATATGTACACACATGCACGCACGTACATGACATATTTGAAATGTCATATGAGGGTGGGCATGGACACACAAAACCAGTGTTTTTATTAGTTTTATTAGTCTCACTCTGCAGGTCAAAACTGCAGAGGTGTTGAAGACTGTGGAACAGATAATGTTACAGATAATACTAAAATATTCATATTCTTTTTATGAAGGTAGAGAATGAAGAATAAAAATATCATTGCTTCCTACTACTTATCAATCATTCTATTATGTAAAATGTTTCAGAATCAGAATGTAAATATATCATATCAGATTCTATTGCACCATAAGCAGAAGAAGATGTGCATAATGTGCAGGCTGAATTGTGTTTCCATAAAGCACTGGATAAACAGTGATGAATAAATGATATAAAACAGCAGAGTTATTTGTCTGCCCCACTCTCTCCTGCTGCCCACTAGAGGACTGGTTCTGCTGGATACTGTTCAAAGAGAAAAGGATTCTCTGCACCACGCAGGAGAGAGTGGTGCCAAGGCAGCATCATTCCTATCTGTTATATTCACACCTTAATATTAGCAGGTGTTTGGCAGGGAAGGATTTACAGAAAGGAGCTGAGATGGCAACTACCTTGCCCAGTCTCCTGTACTGACATGACCCTTGAAGCTTCACATGACAGACACTACACTGACTGGCTGCGTATGCCCTCCTCACCCTGCTTCACTCCAGCTCGGCACGAATTGCTGCTTTACTTCCTCAGGTATGGCTCTAGCCTACAGATTCCAACCACAATTATTACCCAGCACAATTATCCTGAGCGGGTATCAAAGAAATCTCAATCTGTAGAATTCAAATTCAATGGTCTACCAGGACTGTGTTTCCAAAAGCCATCTGGAACAAAACCTAACATTTAACAAACCCTCATCGTTATATAAAACATTCCCTGTTGTACATATACTGTTGTTAGAATACTGCTAGAGCTCCAGCAAATAAAGTAATCCCTTCAGTTATGCTTTTCCCCAGGAATTTTTTCACGGTATGTAATTGTACTGAGGTGTTTGTCAATCATATTATGTAAACAAGCTCTCGGTGATTATTTCACTTGGAAAACATCCATTTACCCATAAAACTCATCAAAAATCAAATTTATAAGTTGCCACAACTTTTATATACTACACATTTAGTCTGAGGAGAATAACAGTCAAGACAAAATTTGCATAAATGCATAAGGGCACTTTCTCTTGTAAATTTTTGGATTGGCTTAGTTCATCATAAATCTACAAAATAAAAGTATCCAAAGTCATAAAGAAGCTGTCTAGCTATTTTACAACCTTATATTGTAATAACATTGTATTATTTGCTAGACTGAAGAGATTCCTGCATTGGAAGTGTATGTCAGGGTCAGTATTTCTTTCAAGTATTATTCCTCAGTATGTGATTTGCACATGACAAGTATAATCAAAATATAATCGAGACATGGTCACTGGAACTGAGCTACAAAAATTTATAATTCTGTGAGATAACTCATCATCTGCCAGGGTGAAGGATAAGACCTAATATTACTGAGCTGAAGGAAGTTATCTTCGAAATAATTATATAAGACTTTTAGAATAATCTTGCTACAGCTGATAACATTGAGTTTAAAATCTTCAGTGGAAAGACTTTTTTTTTCCCCTTAGATGCTATACGTACAAGATGATATAGATTATTTTAGAAAATAGGAAAAAATACTTGTGAAAATATTCGTGTACTTCAGTATTGTTAGGCATTACAAGTATAACAGCTATTGATATTTTTATGTGGAGTATCACTGCCTCTTTTATGATGCTCATTTTTTCAATAATACTAAATGAGTTGAATTTATGCACATAAATTAGTACTTCTACATTTTCATTTTTATTACATATATACACCACAGAGTTGCACAGATTAATAAAAAATCCCTTTTATGTTCAAGAGAGCAGAAACAAAGAAGGATAGCAAAATGAATATCAATAAGAAATGGTAGAAAATCGATAGAGGAAATTAAAGGATAACTAGGAAACTCTATAGCTGACAGTAAGGAAAAATATGACTAATTTAAACTCTATTTAGGACAGAAGGAATCCTATCAATTCTATTTCAGTAAAAAACTGATCTATAAAGAATCATAAATGGCCTAAATTTTCAATAAATATTTCTACTTGCTACTTGGGGAAAAAGGAAAATGAGATACATATTGCGTGTTTACCATTCAAAAAAAAAAATACTACTTAGCAAGTTACGAGATGGGTAAGAAGTTGCTAGATGACTGCACTCACAGGGTCATGGGATGCTACTTGGAGCCAGTGACAAGAGGAATAACACGAAGGTCTGTCCTGTCTCGTCTGACATGCCTATTAGCGACCTGAGCACAAAACTGGGGATACCAATCGCCACGCTCAAAACCAGGACTTAGATTCAGGCCTAGGCAGGCCATAGGAACAGGCAAACAGGGCAAGGACAAATGGGAGTCCTAGACCTGGGTTAGAAGAACCTAGCACCATGTCATATGATCCACTCCTGAACTTGAGGGCACCCTGACCTGGATGAAAACACTGCTTCCAGGTTCCAGTGTTTTTGTCATTTACACTAGGTTGTGAAAAACAACAGAACAAGTAGTACTGGAATTTAATTCTCCAGAGGAAGGAACTCCTGTCCACCTATCCTTGGGTCTGTGCATGAACTGAAAGCCTCCTTCTGTAACCCCACCTGAAAGCTGCCCTCACTCTCCCCAGTGGACTGGTCAGCCAAGACTCAGGTCTCATGTGACACAGTAGAGTAACCTGGGCTCAGACTGCTATGAAGGTGCTGTGAGAAGGTCTGTAAAGTGACAGAAAAAACAAAAGTCTCGTCGAGGGGGTAGTATTATTGATACAGTATCACTAGTAGCTCAAAGATACAAGAGAGAAAATACCAACATGGAAATATGTACAGTCCTAATGGGAAAACAGCAGGGAGGTTAGTTGGAATGGTCTGTTTGGTTTGGAACCAGTTGTAAAGCATTGGGTCAAGCTGGGGGTGTTGTCAGTGTTGATGCTGCTGGTGGCAGACAGGACACTAACACAGTGAGGACATGTGGTGGTGTCCAACCTTTCCTCCTTCTGACTGATTCCAGCCTCTCTGCCAAGGTTTTTCACACCAGAGGTGGTGGGCACACTGTTGTTTAGACTAACAGCTCATTAACTCCTGGCTATCTCTTTCATGTTAAATAATAAATTTTTGCTTTTGTACTTTAAAGGTGCATCTATCCTGACTTCAGGCTATCTTTATGCCTGGCTGAAGCTGCCCAAGCGAACCAGCCCGAAAAGGAGTATAACAGCATTGCAGAAGCACAGCAGTCACATGGGTTGACCTTGAGGCACTGACTTGTCTCACAGATGGGTCAATATTTGCCAAGACTCCACTTAGTAATTGCAATTCCTCTGGAGACTACAAGCATTTCCAAGGAACAAGGAGCACCGAATAGGCATCTATAGACAAAATTACAAAGCCTGACCTTGCGGTACTTGTGCCTTCACTAACTAGAACTGACTATGTGGATGTTTGTCAAAACTCTAACTAGGTCCCATTTCACTTTGTTTTTTCTTCCCACACAGTTCTGCAGAAAAGACTATACAAAGTTGCATTGAGATCCATCAACAGAGGAACAGTCAATGACAGATGCCACAACCACTGCAGCTGACAGATAGAGGTCCTGGTCTGAAACTGCGTCCTAGGCCTGGAAAAGCAGATTAGGCAGAGAATATCAAATCCCAGCACCTCATAATGCTCCATTAACAATCCCTATACATGTATGCAATGGATGTGAATAATCTTTACTCACAGTTCTGTCTGCAAGGTAACCGGCCCTGCTGAAGGAACTCCTCCAGCAGAACCACTGCAGGGGGATGCAAGCACATCCCCTGCAGCATTTCAGACTGGCTCCCTGAAGCAGGGGCTCACACGGCTAAAAGTATTTGAGCTGTCTGTGACACTGAGGCCACCAGAATGCTCAGCCACAGCTGTCAGCACCTGCAGGAGAAAGCTGAGCCCAGGGAAGCTGTGGAATTGTGATTAGTTTCTCTTGCAAGAAGGGTTGTTCACCGATACTATTACTGGGGCAGCAAGTGGAAAACAAGAGATTGTGGCCAAGGCTCTTAGTTAGCATTCAATAAGACTATAATGTAGTAGAAAACAATGTGTTGTGCAATGCACAATGGCTTGTAGAACAGTTAGCCTTGCTCAGCTTTCGTGCCCTCATTAAGAAAAAAATGTTGATAGACTGGCAATTAGCTCTCAGAAGAGTCAAAAGATTACTAAAGCAGATTCTATATTGCAAGACTTCAGGGTTCCTTCTAAGTAGTTTAGGAAGGATAAATACATATGCAACTGTTACGATATTGTTTGTGTAACCAGCAGGATATGGCCACAATTGTAAGAGAACAGCATAAAATTAAAAGTAAAGGATACATCTGAGCAATTCACAGAAGTTTTCCATTGATTCTCTAATGCAGACATACTTCTAAATTATTATCAGTAGGTTTTAAGGAAGATGTGCACAACTTCAAATAGCTAACAAGTCTTAAAGACTTCATGAAACAGGGCTGCTAAGTTTTGTTCTTTATGTCCCTTCCTTTTTTTTACATTTATTATGCTGTCTCGTGATGAAATTTAGCTCCATGCCTCCACCCAGTGGGCTTTTCTTATCCAAGAACCAAAAAAGCCCCTAAAAAGTGCATGCACACACACAGTACCAGTGGAAGCATCGGTGTTGCGAATTATTTCTTTCCATCTTTTCTGTGGAGTGGCTCAGCTGAAATGTAGACAGGTATTTGATATTACTTTCTGCAGCTAGATAACCACAAATGTGAGACCGTTAAAAATGTTTTAATATTGTTTCCATAATACATTTGCTGTTGCTATAGAAATGGTAACTGGGACACATCCAAATCCAGTTGGCACCAGACAGAAACTTAAAATTCGGAGTGGGGTTTTTTAACCTAAAAATCTGAAATTAGTTTTAATTTTTAAAATAAACGCGAAACAGATTACAATGCTGGCTTGTGGTTATAACTAACCCTTTACTTTGTAGTACTTATTTCCCATACTTAAACTAAGGAAAAGTATTTCCTACCTTTTTTTTCTTTCCAATTGAGATTATTTATTGACTTGCAATAGCACCCCTGCCTTAAACTGGAAGACCTATCCTGGATATATATCCTAAAGAGCTTATAACAAAATGAGTTCGGTAGATATCAACTTCTCCGTTAAATTAGAGAAGGTATTTCAGATACACGCACTGGTTTTGTAAAACAGTAGCTTATATATGCTGATACTGTTTACATTAAGAAAAACATGATTGTTACCAGTTCTCCAACTGTCTTTGCTTTCCATTCCTTTCTTTTCTGTCAGGCCCCCAGCTAAACTATGGTATGTCACTATAAACCAAAAAATATAAGCTTATGAGGAAGTGCATGTTTAATATATCAAAGAAGAAAACACAGTTTAGGGAAACACTTTTGTGCCAAGCCAGGAAGAAGAACAAGATCCCTTCCTCCATTCCAGATTGCGAAATAAAAAATATACTTTTCTTATCCCCCACCACTTTAATGATGACATCTTCCTTATATCTAATACCAAAACTACTCCAGAATAAACCTCTTTCACATACAATAGCCCTGCTACTCTCTCCAAAGATCTGTTTACGATTTATTTATACTACCATAGAACTGAAACTAAAAGACAATGAAATTACAGGATAATGAAAAGCTTTTCAGGCTGTAATTAATCTGCAACTGTTAACAGATGCGAAAGTCTGCAGTCTTCAGTACAAATTAGATTTTGGTGGAGTAGGAATAATAGCCCAAACATTTTAGATAATAATTCAAACTGCAAAGAAGTCATACACTACTCTTCTGTTCTTACATTTCTTATACCACAGGTCAGAGAATCATTTCTGTATCAAGTTCATAATTTTCTAGGAGACTGCACTGTTTTGAGAGATACCTAATACAAACTGACAGACAGAGGTGCTTCTAGCTATTCCTGCTTTTTGGAGGGGGAGGTACTGGTTTTTTGTTTCGTAGTGTTGTGGATTTTTACAGATGCTAAAGGTCTGAGATAGCTTAATTTCACATTTGCCTAATGACATTCTAGGGAAATGAAAAAGAGTCTTACCTATACATTACAGTTTCAGGTTAAGTTCACTTCTGATTTCTTTTTTCCCTGTTATTTTGGTTTTCAGCTACAAGCTTTTCCTTAAATAGTAAATATCCAAACTTCACCATACCGATGTTTTTGGTTTGTGAATCCAAATCCAAGGAAGGTAATTATCTATTTTAAAAGAGTTTACAATACAAACCAAGAATCTTCAGAAAATTAAAAATATTAAAAAACTAAGTGTATTACTGTCAAAGTTGTGACTATATATTACTTTTGTAGAATACCTGTACCTTTCAGAATCAAAGAATTTGGCAAACACTATTCATTTGCATTATATACAGAGTATTAAATGTAGGTCCACCATCTAATCAAAATCCTTAGGATTTCTTCAGTTGTGAATGCTGAAGGTTTAAACAATATTCAGAATTTACTAGGAATTTAAAACTTTCATGAAAAATTTCTTTCTGTATAGAAATTTTTCCTAATATCCAGTCTAAACCTTACCTGGTGCAACTTGAGACACCATTTCTTCTTGTCCTGTCACTTGTTACCTGGGAGAAGAGGCCAGCCCCCATCTGGCTACTGCCTCCTTTCAGGCACTTGTAGAGAGAGATAAGGTCTCTCCTGAGCCTCCTTTTCTCCAGGCTAAATAACCCCAGCTCCCTCAGCTGCTTCTCACAGGACTTGTGCTCCAGACCCTTCATCAATTCCTCTGCTGTTCTCTGGACACCCTCCAGCACCTCAATGTCCTTCTGGCAATGAGGGGCCCAGAACCGGACACAGGACTCAAGGTGTGGCCTCACCAGCGCTGAGTACAGGGGAATGATCACTGCCCTGGTCTTGCTGGCCACACTATTCCTGATATAGGCCAGAATGCCGTTGGCCTTCTCGGCCACCTGGGCACACGCTGGCTCATGTTCAGTCATTGCTGACCAGCACACCCAGATCTTTTTCCTCCGGGCTGGTTTCCAGCCACTCTTCCCTCAGCCTGAAGTGTTTCATCGGCGTGTTGTGACCCAAGTACAGAACCTTGCACTTTGCCTTATTTAAACCTCATACCACTTGCCTCAGCCCAGCAATCCAGAGTGCCCAGATCCCTCTGCAGACCCTTCCTGCCCTCCAACAGATCGACACTCCTGCCCAATTACCTGTCATCTGCAAACTTGCTGAGGATGCCTTTGATCCCCTCATTCAGGGTGTTGATGGAGATATGAAACAGGACTGGCCCCAACACTGAGCCCTGGGGAACACCACCTGAGACCAGCCACCAGCTGGATGGAACTCCATTCACCATCACTCTCTGGGCCTGGGCCATCCAGCCAGTTCTTAATCCAGTGAAGAGTGCCCCCACCCAAGCCACAGGAAGACAGTGTCAAAGGCTTCACTAAAGGTGAGGTAGTTAACATCCACAGTTTTTCCCTTACCTACTAAGCACATCATCTTAACATAGAGTGCGATTAGGTTGGTCAAGCAGCACCTGCCTCTTATACTCCCATGCTGGCTGGGCCTTATCTCCTGGTTGTCCTGCACCTGATGTGTGACGGCAGTCAGGATGATCCGCTCCGTGACCTTCCCTGGCATCGAGGTCAAACTGAGAGGCCCGTGGTTCCCCAGATCCTCTTCTGGCTCTTCTCGTAAAAAAACAAAAAAGAAGAAAACTACTCTTCCAGAAATTAATAAGACTTAGGTTGCAGCTTAAGGAAAAAAACAAACAAACAACATAAGAGGACAGAGGAACAATGAGGTAGCTTTTTACTTTTCCTTTTTGTTTCTCTTACTTTATATGATTAACATCAAGAATGAGCTTAAGCCCCACTGATTGAAGGGGAAGCCCATTCCTAGGTGTGCTTCTTCCGAACAGATATAGGAAGAGAGGATGTGGGCTTGAAGAGCTGCCCTGCCCCCACTCATGCAGCTGAAAACTGGATAACTTGCTCTAATACAAAGTATAATGCAGAAGTGGGAGGTGTTCCTGTGTATGTTGTAACCGCATTTTGTACCCTTTCTGCACTCCCAAAGAAAATATTAGTTAAATACAAAACATTTGTAAGTTTTGGCATGATTTATTGCTCCTAGCGCAAAGGCAATTTATCAGCATATCCCCGCTGCTTTCAGAGCAGAGTACTGTAAGGATCGAGGAGCAGCAGCTCATACGCTTGTACAGTCAGAAACTGAAATTACCACAAAATGACAGACATATATAATTGGTTTTAAAATAACATTGACAAGAGTAATCACTACCATCTGGACAAGATGACACTGTTTTAAAATAAAAAGTGATTATCTTAAGAAATTGCCTGAAAATCAGACCAGTGTTTACAGGTAAATATGTGAAGATATAGGTGTGCAAATTATATCCCCTTTGTTTTAATCTTGAGCACAGTGCATATTAACTAGTTTTATGTTTTCAGACCCGTTGTGCAATTCAACATATTGACACCTATACAATAATTGCAAAAAATACACCTCAAATAAGTTGATATTTTAATGTGTTGGTTTATCAACCACTAAATGTATTTTAATGCATACCAGATTGCTTTAAAAGGAACCCTGTCTACCTCATTAAACTCAAACACCATTTTCCACTGAAGATAACAGTTTTATTTATATTGTCTATAAGAAACAAAATACAAAACCCCACAAAAATTTAAAAAGTAGGAGAAAAAAATCATGAATATCAGTAAAAATTTTGAAACAGAATGATTTCATGCTTTTTATACCTATAATTTCTACAGAATGGACCATCTGGAGAAATCAAAAAGCATTAAAAAAGGCTTTAACTGCATTGTCTTTGGAGAATTAAATGTATGTGCTGTATTCACGAGCAAAGATTTTAACATATTTCTCTGAGATGACAAAATCTCACATTAATGAATACAGTGGAATAGAAAATATCACATATTACATCTTTATAGGGTGAGTAGACACTGCCTCCAGCAGATACGTGCTCCTCGATTCTAGGTGGAGAATGCTGGGGGATTTTTAATTATCATCAGTAAGTAAGATGCAAACTGAAAAGGGACACTGAAGCAAAGGGAACTACATTTATAAAAAATAAGGTTGGCTTTAATTTATTAACAAATAGGGCTATTAAATCTTTGGTGTTAGTGGACTTTTTGTATCTAATAACATTGTCTGATGAAGCTTGATTACCAAATGTTTTCACCTAACTGTTGAGTACCCAGTAGTGTGGATGCAGACTTGGATGTTGTGTTGCCAACACTCAGGGATGCTGAGAATGCTAATTTTATGCCATGTATGAAAACACACTGTAAAATTTCTAGAAGCTTAAAATGCTCAGTATCTGTGCAGATCGGCTGCAAAGCTTCCTGCCATAAATATGATGAGTGCGGGCCAGATCAGATATACTGTGTGCACACTGAAAGCAGAGTTCATATGTGCACAGCAAATCCTACACGCTGAGAGCAGATGAATTTCCTGCCAATGAGGTAGCCATCTGTGGAGGGCAGCTTCTTCCATTCCTCCCTGGAAAATCCTCAACTAAAATACAGCAGTCCTGTCACCCGTGAGCAACCCAAAACTGGTGTAGGTAGGATGCATGAAATATATCAGCCTGAAGACTGTTTAATATAAACACTCAATTAGCATATGGAACTCTTGGGGAAACAAGCACTTAACAGCAGCAGACTGACTATGATGGTGGATACTTTTATAAACAAATCTACAAGTGGTCCTTGAAACCGAGAACAAATTAAAAAATTCATTGTTAAGAATGTAATTTAGGATTCTGTTTTGAAAAGAAGCGTATTTATTTACTTCACATTGTATTTGAGCTAACTTATCTGGACAATAAAATAAATTGAATGTAAATATTAACAACTGAATAATAAAAAATTAAGTCTTTCCATAATCTAGCATTATCATTCTCCCATACATTTCACCACCTGAGTCTTCTTAAAGCCATCTAAGCAATGTGTAACTGATTTGTGTTCAGCACTGACTGAAAACATACAATCTATTACAGTAGTTTTAATTTGTTGAAGCGCTGAATATGACAATTATTTCTAGTTTTTTGCCAGCATTTTTACTTTTAGATTCAAGTGACATGTCAGCAACTGTAGGTCACGTACTTTCCATCTGCCATTGGCAGTTTAAGTCATATTTCATTCTATCACAGAAGGAAAAAAAGAGAAAAAAGGAAAAAGCAAGAGAGCAAAAGAGCAAAAAAAGGAAAAAATGAAAAAAAATAACCTACCTTGTAGTAAATCACTACTGTTCAACTAAAAAAAAAATTTAGGGAGAAAGAGAGAAATCACTGTCATATTTACTTACTGCTTTTTAGGTCTCAGAATACCTTTCACTACATGGCAATACCCTTTTGGTCAGTTGGGGTCACCTGTCCTGGCTGTGCCTTCTCCCAACCTCCCAGACACCCCCAATCTCCATGCCAGTGTGGCAGCATGGAGAAAAGGCCTTGGCTCTGTGTGAGCCCTGAGTTACTGCTCAGCAGTAACTAAAACTTTTACTATCAACCCTGTGTTCAGCACAAATACAAAACACAGCCCCATACCAGCCACTGTGCAGACAGTTAACTCTACCCCAGCCAAAACTAGCACACACATTGTCTAGGGAGCACATGTGGGTTGAATAAATTTCTGAAACATTGTTAGCTTAGTTTATATTTTTTTTTCCTCTTTAATCCACAAAGTGGGATCCTCAAATATAGTTTCTCAACTGACAAATGTTGTTTTCTCAACTGGGTTGATGGCAAGATGTTAAAAAAATAGACACGAATGTGGGGATAACCGCTCTTTTGGAGAAAATACATAAATCCAGACTTGAAAAAATTGATCCAAATTGCTATTAATTAAAAGCTACATGGAAGAAAATAAATTTCATGACAAAGATATATACACAAAAGGTAGAGCAATTCACACATTGCAGGTCACATAAAGCACCTTTATGAATGGACCAACAATTATTTTACCAAGATCTTTACATTCAAACTGCTTTTGGACCTTCGGCAAGTTTTACTCTTTGTTGAGAACGATAAATAACAGCTATCCAAGTATAGTCTATGTACTTTGTTTCCATGTGCCAAACCTATCCAAGAGCACACAAAACATGCTCCTAGAACTGGCAGTTCATGAGATATGAAATAAATCACATGCATCATTTTAATCCTCCCAAGTAAGTGTAATTTTAGTAACCACAATTGCAGAAAGTATTAGATTCATGTTCAGATGGTGTTACAGCCTATTATTTTGAATTCAGGATATTATATAGCTAATAGAATTTACGTTCAGAAATACAGACTATTTGTTTTCAAGGTACCAGATCCCTTTCACTCTCAGCATAGAATACATATTTTCAGGATGAATATATCATTACTGGACTGATGAGATAAATCAAGTCAATAACAAAAGTAATATACAAGCAAAAAGACATTATTTATTAAAAGTAATTTAATAAAATGTCCACAGCTACTCAAATATATGCAGGGGTTATGTATTTTGCTGTATTTTCTGAAGAAGAAATTCTACTTGTAAATTTAGATTTGGCTGTCCTTTCTTTGTCTTCTTACTCAGAATTTTATAAGCTTCCATTTTCTTTTGCTTGTACAAACGTTGAGCTTCTTCTCTTTGTTGTTTTCTTTTTTCTGCTTCCTGAAATTGAATAAATATGTAAGATTATGAAACAATTACAAACCTTCTACGACTGTGAAGCTATCTACAAGCAATAAAGGTCATTTTTGTATAGGTACTGGCAATTAGGTATTGTACTGCCAATAGAAGCACCATTTCTCTAAAGCTGAAACAGGATGCTCTTTCAGCACACACCCCAATAAAAACACATTATACAGCCTCAAGCTTCAAGAGAATAGCCAAGTCTTCGTCAGCAGAACATCCTACAATAAAGCTTGTTGCTGCAGTGTATACTACTTCCTTTCTGTGAAATGTGCTCCTTGACCATTCTCCTTATATAACAAACTGTCAAAAAATTCCCCACTTTCTCGTCTTGAATGCAAGAAAGAAAAAGGTGATCCAGCACCTCCCGTGTAAATATCTTGCCAATCCAGATGTGCTAGGATATTAGACACCTCTGCATGGGATAGGCTGATAGGATATGGGACATATCTGGACCATGAGTTGGGCAGGTTTGCAACGCTAGGACAGCATTGTCTAGGGAAAATTAATCCAGACCAAACTCCTAGTGAGTGACCTGCCCTCTTTGAAGCAACACAGACTTCTGTCTTTTCTTTTAAGAGAGAGGGGGACAAAACCACAAACCCTAATCAAATTTTCACCTGTAAAACCTTCCACGAAGCACACATGCAACCAAACTACTAATGGAGTGTCAACTATATATCGATGGAGTGTTAACACTACATAGATAATCACCACGATGTTATGTTCAGACTTCATCCAACATCTCACACGCCCTTCTCTAGCACTGTAATTTTACTCAGTAATTTGGGCAAACATCCGCAACAAGCCAGATAACCAGCTTACTTCACTTATATCATGTCCTACCAAAATATGCAAGACATCACAAATCAGACAAAGATTGCTTCAGTTCATTTGGGTGATTTCTTCTCGTAAAGTTTATTTTTTGAAATGCAGTTCCGTACTGATCATAGTCAAGCATTTCTGCAGAATGCCTGAACAGATGATAATTTATCAATCATATTTTTGTTTTCTACAGCACAGATGGCTTCAGTGATGTACAAAAACTAATAAGAATTGCTCTCTGACATATAGAATTTACAGCACATAACTCGAGGAAAGATTTCTAAACAGAAATCTAAGAGGCCTTAAGAGAAAAACCCCAAACAATCAAATAAATAAGCATTTGCAAAAATATGCACAGATAACCTCTCTCCATTCAGAATCCTTGACTTATTTTACCATAATGACTAATACAATTTATTCCCCCTTTTTTAAAAAAACAGTAGCATACTCTTGTATCAACATCCAGTTAACCCACCAACCAAATGCTTACTTCACAGCAAGAGCATTCATCTTACTTAGATAGTTGCTACTTACATTCATATTTTTTCTGATCTTTACTAAATCCTAGCTTTTTTAGGACAAAAAAGGCCTTTGAGGAGACCAAAATTGTTTCTTTAGGCTTATTTCTCTTCCCAAGATAAGTAACAGCAAATCCAGCATTTGCTAACACACATGAGGGCAAAGTACCTATTTTACTTTCTTTTCATCATGCTCCACTTAAGTACCCCACTTAAATGATTACTGTTTTGCCTAATTATCTTTCACAGAACTAAAAATACCAGCACCTCCACTCAGGCAACTCCTATGTGCTACTCAAAGAAAACTCCCCGCAGTCTTGCTGGAGTTTTGCTTGTTCCCATATTCTCTAAATAAGCTGGTCATAACATTAATTTCTTTTGACACAATCTGTAGCTTATATGCAAAAAAGCAGCCATCAGCTGAATAACCACGTAACTCACCCAGAATCACAGATCAGCTTGCATAAAACTAAATATAGCTGAGCTGAAGAAATAGTGTGTTTCATACAGCTATATATTTAATATTTATACAGTAGCTACTGAAATTTAGTATGTCAGCAGGAAGTTACACAACTTCTACAATGTTACACTGTGTGCCATTTTACAGTGCGACAAACAATGTCCTCAGAGGGAAAAAAAACTAGTTAAATAAGGATGTCTTGAATAACTCAAGTGAGCTATTTGACAATGATGATACTAAAATATCTCCTGTAGAAATAATTCCAATTAAATTCGAATGAAGGGAATTATTAAAGATTTTGACCGTAGAAACTATTACATTTAATTGTTTCACTGTTGGCCAAAGTACATAAAAAGGTAAAATGAAGACTGCATTATGATAATGCCATAAGAAACAGGATGGGTATTTCATTTTTCATCACAAGATGATGGTATTGTTATTACTTGCCCTTCTACGGTATTTAAGAGGTCTAATCTAATCCGCTGGGGTATGCAGATCAAGCTCTAAGCTTTCCTTGATGTACCAACTGACACAATAAAATCCTGCTAACTGCAAGACAAAAATAGTAAGAACAAAGAGAATGATCCTTTGAACGCCTGTGTGCCTGAATACTACTGTCAAGTTGAAAAAGACTGAAAGAGTACCAATACCTCCTACGGTCTTCTCTGGGTCCAAATGGAAGACTAAAAGGTAGAAATGGTATTAATCTAGATTTTGTTTAAAATCAAGAAAGAAAGCTACTTAAGATTTACCTCTTTCTTTCTAGCACGCTCAGCCTTTATTTTCTCATACTCTTCTTTTGCCTTCTGATTGGATGTTTTATTTTTAAACTTCTGTTGAGTCACAACTGACCTGGAAGAAAAAGTACATGTTCTTGAGACACTGATTATCATCAAGCAGACATAACCATATATACCACAGCCACTGCAGAATCACAGCATAGTCTTCCACTGCTTTTTGCATATTCAGGGAAGTTAACTACAAATACAGATTTCAGAAGATTCATCCTTCTGCACTGAATGGATTGTTTGCACCACTCCTACATGATACCCAACACCACTCCAGGCCATGCATGAACAGTCAGCATGAAAATACAACAAACTAAACTCCTTCAATGCCAAATATACGATACACCAGACTGCACACAACTTTTAGTAATACGTACACCTTATCTGCTGTATCTTCACATGGATGATGTTTCCTTAACCTTAAGCACTGCCTAAAAGAGTTTTCCCATCATGCAAGCTCCTCAGAGCCAGAAAATCTGAACACACTAGCTTAGAGCTGCATTCTCTCTTTCTAGTTTCAACACATGGAAGCTACTGCAGAGAGACGAGAACATTCACTTACACTCTCTCATGGAGAAAAAAATGGAAGATTTTTGCTTTATTCTCATCTCCATCTGGTGGCAATACTGTGCAATGACACCTCATTGTCTCAAGTACAAAACTAGTTACACTGCTATTTATTTTTCTAAATACCAGGAAAAAATATTTAAGACATAATGGCATTTTTAGTAAAGCAAATCACCACACTAAAGTCCATGTGAACTGTTAAGATCTAAAGTATTTCTTTAGTGATGGAAAGAATTACTTTTCTTTAAAGACATACTTTGAAAACTTACTCTGCTGCTGTATTAAGCTTTTCTTCTGATGACACCGAATTGTTTGGAGTCCTGCGCCGCTTCTTAAGCTTTTCTTCCTCTGCAAGGTAAAGATGCTTCAAGTGCTCTGGATAGGTATCAGTAAACTGATCATCCTGTTGCGAATGCACTTGTTTTCTCTTTTTCAATAATTTCCTGTACTGTCGTTCAATCTTTTGTTTCCTCCGAAATGCAAATCCTCGTCCTGAAAGCATAAGAAAAAAGGGGTTAAATACACCTGCACTAAAACAGTACCAAACCATTCAACTGTTGTCAGGACCCTCTCAATCTGTTTTCTTTCCAAACCGAAAAAAGCCACTACGTGTGGCAATTTGAATAAGGACCAGTCGTAAGTTCAAGGAAAAACCACTTTTATTAGTCTGTCCCCTACTGCAGCATTGCAGCTTGTACAGATTTATTGAAAATTGGTGCCTAAACCCCTGAGAGAGCATTGCAAACATTGCTACTTAATGTCCACTCACCACTACGCACCTTCGCCAATGTTTTTTGAATCCAGTGAAGAGATGTATGAACATTTCACTTCACTCCTACTTTTGACAGCTTCTTAAGCAACATCAAAATAGTTTCCAAAATAAGCTCCTAAAGGCACTCTCAAGAAGACACTGGTAATAACACTGGCAGCAGCAGCAGAAGCTGGGAGCTGCTCTGATACAGGGAAAAAAGTCACTAAATCACCGTATCACTCTACATTAATCTTTTAATTATATTTTCTATATCTTTTCACTTAAATAGTATTTTATTGCTACTACTTTCTTCCTACACATGTCCAGGAAGAGCTTTTCTACTGCTACATCATAGAATCATTTCTGCTTGAAGGAAAGCACAGACATGGGCTGTTTCAGTCTCGACCATTGTAGAAAACTTATGAAAGCCGAAGCTAAACATGCTTTTTTCCTAATACCTTATTTTTTACTGCATTTGTCTTAAGATCTACTGACTTTCATAATATTCACTACCAAAACAGTTTCTAAAAGGAAGTCAAAGTAGTTTCAACTTTTTCTTTTATTCTTTCTCCAACGCTGCAACTTCGGCAAAGTGCTGCTGAAGCCAATGCTCTTCTTCCTATTCATTTTTACGTCTACATAACTACCTATCAATAATCTGAACCTTTTTTCAAACACGCATCCTTTTTAGACGTATGGCTTTCTATGGAGAAAATTAAAAGCGAGTCCTGAACCCGAAAACCATCGCCACCCGGCCCAGGGGCTGCAATCCCGAGCCCCGGGAGCTCCAGCTCACATAGGCCCCCCTCAGCCAGCCCTGCAGCCCCCGGCCCCGAGCCCATGGCCACGAACACCCCTCCAGCCGGAGGCGAGGTGGGGCCACGGGCTCCGCCAGCCCACACCCGCC
>VZTF01009179.1:477497-584694 GCA_013397755.1 Cnemophilus loriae | reverse complement strand
CCCCTGGCGGCGGGCTCGGGCGGCGCAGCGGCGCCGTGCGGTGAGTGGGGCCGGGGCGCGGGGCCGCTGCGGCGCTGGGATGTGCCGGGAAACGGGACCGCGCTTGGACCCGTCCCGCTCCAGAGGGAGCGCAGCCGGGGGGGGAATTGCACTGCCGGGTCTCGCGGTAGTGGCGGTTGTGACCACGGTCTCGTGTCATCAATTTCATCCTGTTCATTTGGAAACGAAATGAAACTCCGAACTGTCGGATTCCTTCACTCTGATTTCTGAGGAACAGAAGTAAAATGAAAAAAACCCAAAACCAAACAAAACATACAAAAAACCTCCACGAGTGGAAAGATGTAGCAGTTAAAAGCCCTCCGAGTGTTGAAACTGGAGATGCGGAGGGCAGCTGGAAAAGGCTTAAACACCGCTTTCTTGTGTATCTGTAATAGTCAGTGTGTCTGGCAAAGAAAGACAGCTGTTTTATTTCTGACAAGGTCTATTTAA
The DNA here is from genome assembly GCA_013397755.1 of Cnemophilus loriae. NCBI lineage: Eukaryota > Metazoa > Chordata > Aves > Passeriformes > Corvidae > Cnemophilus > Cnemophilus loriae. Next base: position 584,205 of record VZTF01009179.1, on the reverse strand, counting down.
GAAGCACTTCATATTTTTAGTAATTTTCACGTAACTGAGGAGGAAGCCAGCTAGGCTGCTGTGTTCCCGAATGTACTGCAGTCCAAGCAGGAGGGAAATGTACCAGTAATGCTCCTTCCGGCAGGGCGCAGAAATGGAGATAAAGCACCTGAAAGCTGTGGTATTTGGGGGGACCGAGCCCGAGCAAAGCGATCATTTTCAAACCCGAGGTAAGATCTCTGACAGAGCACTTAGCTGAGAAAAGCCAGCGTCGTGCCAAAGCGTATGGAGTGTAGATAGCTGTCACATTGCGTTAGCTCTGAAATCCTGCGTTAAATGGCACGTCAGGCAGGAAGGCGTGTGGAGTGCAAGAGCAGCTCCACGGAAAGTAGCATGTGCTTTTTGGCATAGAAGACAAGCTAAGATAATGATTTGGACTCAGAAGGAGATTGAAGAACTGTGAATTGCTACATCACTGGCAACATTTCTCTGTTGGAGCTAAAGACCTCTCAAAATATTAACTGTAAGACTCATTTTTAAAGGGTTGAGTTGTTTGGGGAAAATCCCACAGAGTTTATTTGTGCATGGAAAAGACACTGGATTATGAATTAACTTCAGGAGCCAGATGGAAACGAGATAGTGGTCTGGTCAGCAAGCAAAAGTGTTGGGAAGCAGCAAGGACAGGCTTAATGTTCTTGACAGGTAATGTCAGAGTCAGGACTGATTCAGAGCAGCAGGACATAAAATTGAATGTAAATAGAGGCGGGAATAAAACTAATTATTAGGTGAAATCATCATAAAGAAAACAGTAAAGAAAAATTACTCTGATCTAACCTGTTTCTAAGGGAAGGCCCTGGAATGATTCGAACACCGGAGGGGTGGCCTGTAGAGTAAAATGAGAATCAGGAAGGCAGAGTATTGTTTTGTGGGTTTTAAAGTCAGAAAATAATTTAATAATCTGTATTCAAAATGCATGTCACAGAATTTAATGCAGAAATTACTGAACAAAAAGACAATTTATGTCTAAAATAAAGCACGTCCTTTGAAGAGTATGGAGCTTTCATGCTGTGGCTAAAATGTAACATTTCTTCCTTGGTTTCTGCAGGGGTTATTTCTGCTAATTAAAAAAAGAGTAACTGCCCGTTTTTTCTGACTTTAAAGTTGTAGTATGCTATTTAACAAGATGCACTTTAGTGGAGTGGGCATGTGCTTGCTGATTTGTTGGTTCATGCCTTACTCACTTTGACAGCATGGTATCTGTCCATGCAGTCATAAAATGAAAATACTTCGTAGTAGAATGTAAGTTTTTCAGTGAAGATACCTGCAAACATCTACTTACATTTGCAAATTAATGCACTGCTAGCTTGTATTAAAATTAGGAGAGAGAGAGAGAAATGTAGTTCATAGCTTATTTGAGTGCATTAATGCAACTCATTAACATTAGAGATCAGAAACCAACCATTAGAGATTTTGAAACACAACATAAACAGAAATTGCTCTTTGTTGCTCAAAATCATTTCATTGTAATGATCATATGAAGGATGGAACCCTTGTTTTCACTTGGACCCTTCAGAAGAATTTAAGATCCCTTTTTAGATTCAGAAACTGGTTTATATACATCAAAAAGCTGACATTTGCCATATTGCATTTTGTTTATCACGTCACTGCTGTAAATTGGACACAGGCACAGACAGATCTGTGGTTAAGTATTTTCATATTTTACTGTAAATTACTGTTTGTACTGTGATTCCAACTTGGGGGCATATGTTTCTTTCCTCTGAAGATTTGTTTGCAAATGTATAGACTGACTGGTTAAAAGACATGCTAGATTTCCTTTTGTGAGCATCCAGAGTAGAAACGTGTCAAGAAAACTAACATTTTTAATATTCATAAATAATGCATAGTTCGCCAGCTGCCGTTCCGTAGCTTGAAGTTAGGCTTTAGATGCCTTAATGTAGTTGGTTCCTTTCTTTTAGTTGGCAAGCTGGGACAGCCATTTAAGTTTGGTGGGAGTGTTATAATGGATGATACATTAGCAATCTTGTAGGAGATCCTGCTAGTTCTATCATGTTCTTCCACCAGATAACGAAGTTTGGGGATGTTACAGAACATGGGTATTGCTGCATTTGATTTCAGTTACGTGAGATTTGTAAGAACAGTAAATATATTTTATGTCAAGTGCTGAAAAAGTGAAAGCACATCTAATTTCTTGCATTTCTGTAATAAATCTTACAGAAGAGACGTTGGAAAGCAAAGTTGCCCTTTTATCCGTAAAAGCTGCGCTCTTTATTTCTCGTCTCTAATATCCCATGAGAATCTTACCCTTCATGAAGACTACAATAGCTAAAATTTGCTGGATGTTCAGACAAGGAAGTTGTTTATAGAGAAAGGTGGCTTTCTTTTTAGATTTTGTAGCAGACAGAAGTAGAGTAAAAAGTGCTGTGCAGACAACAAAACTATGTTAATTCTGGTCGTAGCTTAGACAATGTTTATGTTTTCTTAGATACAAAATTTGTTTGCTGCGCTAGTGCCTTTGTAGTGTCATATCATGAAAATTAACATGCTGACATGGTTGGGACTGTTTTCAGTGGATTATAATATATGCATGACCTTTAGTTGTGGTCATGCAAGAAAATTAAGAGCATTAGAGCTGAGGTCAATCAAAACAGCTTTGTCCATTGTCATGCCAGATTCAGGAAAGTTACTGTGCTAAGTATGTACTTGCTCAAAATCTACTTTTGGCACAAAAGACAAACCAGGAGACTTTTTCCAAATCTTTGCAACAGTTTATCTGCTGGACTGATTACCTTTTATATGTTTAAAAGAATTACAGATATATAAAAATTTTTAGCAAAATTGCGTAGAATTCGCAAATAGTTTTAGGTAAAATAGAGAGGAATTAAACAATACAGAACAATCTCAGATTTAATAAATTATTCATACTAATATGTTTCACTTAAAAATAAATGTACATTTTTGAAACTCAGTACTAAGTAATACCAAAATGAAATATTTCATCATGAATCCAACAAAATACACATTGGAATCTAACTTTGACCCACATCTGATTGGAAATAAAAATTAATTTAATTCTCCCAATATTCAGCAGTTACAAAGCAGCTTGGAAAGTACGTGAATTGAGTGAATGTGAATCAAAACATTTCAAATATTGAACAGCTGCATTCCTTAAAAAAAAATCTAGCAGCATGTATTGGCAGATGGGGGTGACTAGGACATGTGTAATGAGCAAGTTTGTAAACAGAAGAGAAGTGATAATGTTGACTGAATTAGCTTATCAATTATACTAAAGTAGGTCTGCTGAAACAACAGATTTTGCCACATTTACACTGGTTCAGCTAAGAGCAAAACTTGACTTCAGGTCTGAAGGGGGAATACAGCTGAAGAAAAGTAATGAGTTTTCTCACTTAGGAAATCAAGATTAATGGCCAGTTGTGTCTGATACTAAGTATTTTTTTGCCTGTAGTTCTCTGTCAGCACTATTAGAGAGCTGTTAAGCATGTTTACAAAAATGTTTTCCTTTTCTTTTATGTGCAGATGATGACATCTTTTCCAGTGCATTTTGTGAAAACTCTGAGAAGCTTATTGATGTACATTTGTTTGCCCTGGCTGCTAAGAATTACTCTTTGTCCAGCCTTGGAGTGTGTACCCCATTAGAAGATGTGCTTGAAGCACTGAAAGGAGACAGTGAAGGAGCAACAGGTATATTTACATTTGTATTTAAATGTTTACTTATTCACTACAGGACTATAAGAGAGTTCTGGTTTTGGAGAGTAGTTTGTTGTTGGAGGGTTTTTTCCTACATGATCCTCACTTCCATTTTCATTTGTTCCTAGATAATTTCTTCATTGTCTTTGTTTACGAAATGGATTCTTTTGCTAAAATTTGAGCATTCGGTATCTACAGACCCATCATGAGATTCAGGTTTAAAGGGAATGGGACAGAGAAGCAGGCACATCAGTATTTGGGATACCTTGTTAATTATCTTGTTAATTCTCTTTGTTTGTCTTGTCCCCGATTGGCAAAAATCATAGTTACTACTCATGCTTTTCTTAGAAGTATCACCCTAAAATATGGCAAATGTTTGATGTGTTAGAAAAAAAAGATTTTGTTAATTCTGTATTTTTGGGACTAATACGAATTATATGTGATAAAACTAGAGTAATTTCATTTTGTGTAGTTAAAGAAGTTGAAGTAAAACACTCTTAAATTGGCATCAAATTGGACACTGGGAGTCTTACCGTGATTCTATTTTTTAAATCAGATGATAAACTGGCTTTTATCCTTCCTAGGACTGCTGCCATTTTCACTTCAAATGTGCTATTCATGGAGTCCTCAGCCTCTCTAGGTTTGTCCCTGTCTTCGAGATCTCTCATTAGTTTTTAAGAGGCAGACTGAGCAGCTCTCTGCCTTTGCCTTCTAGTGCCTTTTATCTCTAGGATGCATTAAAACTCCTGATGTTTCTTATCCTAAGTGATAGCACCATTATATACATGTTGTGCATCTCTCCCATTTTCTACAGTGATCTCTTTCCAGTTTTGCCATTTTTCATGGTTGGCTCCCCAGGTTTTTTTAGAAGTACTAGAATGCCATTACTGAGATATTCTTAGTGACTTGTTGTGCATTCCTCTTACTTTCTGGCTTCCTTCCTTATGCTCTTAGTTCATCAGAAGCCCTTTTTTCTTACTTGACAACTATATGCTGCTTTTCTTTCCCACTAGCATTTTAGCTATTTTCATTTTTATTATATCTCATTCCCCATGTTCCTCTTAATTTTCTGTAAATCTCTAGTTCTACCTTCTTATACTTGTACTTTAGTTCATACCTGGATTAGCTTTCTTAGACAAAACTTTGAGGATTCTTTCATCTTCTTCTCATGCAGAATGGAGCATTCCTTATCAGGAATAAGGGAATTTGCTGAATATTTTGTTTTCTGTGTGGTGGGAGTGATGCTTGGTTGGGTAACTGGGGCCTGCGTTTGTGTTTTTGCTGTACTTCTAAGTTGTACTTCTTGGGAAAAATAAAATGTGTTCCAAATGTGTACAATAGAATTATAGTTCAAAACCTTTGTGCTGAATTGGCAGTAAATATCAGTTAAATTAACTTAATTGAAGTTCCTGGTAATCATTTGGCAGAGGCGAAATACCAGCTTATGGATTCATAATGTGCAAGTTGCCAAATGAAAGTTGTGATCTTTTAACTTTAAGCTATTTTAGATATTTTGGACTTATTTCTGTATTTCAGAAGATATATTTGTTCCCTGACATGCTAAAGCTTGCTAGTCAAGAGAAATGTAAGTCTGAGAAAACTAGCAACTTTATGATGGTGTTGCTTATATTCTGAAAAATATGCATCAGGATAATTCCATTTATGTTTCAGATGTTTTTAATACATTTTCTTCTTCTAAGATAAAAGGACTTTTGAGCCTATTCCCACAGTTTGCATACTTACATAATTCTCTAGCTTCTTTGCAATCTTAATGTAGATATATTGCTACCCTTCCCAGGAACGGTTGGTTAGCATGAATGTTTTAAGCATGTTGTGGACACAGCTACTCCGAATGGAGTTCTGAGTCTGAAGGGTGTTTTGCTTTGCTTCCTAACCACCCAGAAGTGAGGGTTTGATTAAGAGTACTCTACCTTTGTAGTGTGTTTATGGCCAAGGTAATAATCATGCCATGCAGTGACTACTAATGAATCCATCTTTAAATTCCATGTGCTGGAACATCACTCTGCCTTCAGAAGGGTTTTTTTGAGTATATGGTTATTCCAGTTCCTCACTCTGGATGATGGAGTTAAATCACAGTAGTGAACTTCTGTATAGATGGTGTTGTATGGTGTGGACTATGAATTTATACTTTCTTATCTGGTGTATCTGAATTTCCACAGGTAGCTGGGTTATAAAACCCCTGCACCCCGCCATAGGAGATCTTAAAAACATCTGTGTTAGCCCTATATAAAAAACAGTCTCTCCTCAATTTGCTCAGCTTCACAACTAAAGATGTAGCTGTAAATGGCACTACAGAGTTAAAGCAGTTCTTCAAATGGAATACGGGTACTCATACTAGGGATTCCCAATGGGAATGAGCAACATTTCATTACCAGCTAAAACTGGTAACATTAAGCTTTCTGTTACTCAATCGTATCCAAGCTGCTTCTGTAAAGTATTTGAAACCACACTTTATTTTTTTTTCATCACAAAGGAGATGGTTCTCTAAATTTCTGATGGTTTTTGAAATTAGTATTTGTTCTGCCTGCATCAGTTGTACACATAATAAGGGAATGTACATGTATAATTATTTGTTTCAAGAAAGTAATTTTGTGATAGCAGAAAGAATTTACACAGTTAGTATCAAACTAGTATTTTTTTAATTCAAATTTTCAGTTGTCTGGGCAATATAAAACAGTCCCCAGATAGATATGTTTGCATTAGTTTGTAATATATCTGCTTGTTTTTCAGAACGATATAAAAACCTATCAGATTTTTGCATAACATGCAGGAAAAATAAAATTTATTTTTGAAAGCATAGTTTTCTCCAAAAAGTATCATTTTCCCTGAGCTAAAATACAAGTATTGTGTTATCCTGCAGAAAGCAGGGAAAGAAGTCAGAAAATGCTTAAGAAACTTTCGTAGCTAAGGTAATATGTAATCTATATATGTAGATATAAACAAATTATGCTTTTTCTATCTGGAACCTCAGCTTTTGTAAGTTAGGTAATCATTCTGGATTTCTACCACGTTTGAAATACTTAATTTGGATTAAGTACTCTCTGACATAGTACTTCACCTAGCATTACACCATTCAGTCTTTTGAGTTCATAACACAGAAAAGAGTAAAGGTGCAGTATGTGGTCATCATCCAAAGTGGCAGTGCTGCCTTGGAGAAAACACAACTCTTATTTCTGTCAAGAAGTTAAATGTCTGTTTCTTCTTGTTCCAATTCTGCTTCTTCTTCTGATGAGCCTATCCAGACACAAAAATGTTCAAATGTAAACAAAAAGAGAGACTTTTTTATTTTAAATTTCTTTTTCTGTCATTTTTTCTTTAATCTGATATGCTTACAAGTTAAGAGGTTTTTAGGATGCTGTGTAGATCTTTACAATTTTAAAGTTAAGGAGATTCTTCAATGAAATGACAAACACTTGTTTCTGCTATTTGTATTGTTTGTATTGTATTGTTTAAGTCTTTTAGTCTATTTTTTCTTTTTTCAGTTCATAGAGTCTATATTAGATTTTAAGTATTGTCATAACAGTTTATTATAAAAACCCCAGATGTTTAAGAAATAGACAGATCCCTTGGGGTTTGGGAAAAATAGAGAAAACGCTGGGTTTCTTATGAGCTCAGTTCAATTCCCCACTCTCTTTTAAAGAAGTAACACACTTGGCTCTGCTCCCAGCATGATCTGATCAAGAAATGAACATAGGTTTTGCCTAATGATCAGTTTCTGGACAGATGAACACATACTGTGCATAAAGCAGAAAATGGGAAAGTGTATTAATCTGCCTACTCATGTAGAAAAGTCCAGTTTTATAGAGCATGCTCATCAGTAATGATCCAGTTTCTTCTACCATCACTCAAACTTACCATCAATTTAACTAGATCCAAGTGTATTGCAGCATTGGAGCCCTAAGACAAATATGTGGGTTTCTCCCAAGGGAGTGAATTCTGAGCTCCTCCTTTGGCTAGGTGGCACAGAGGTTAGAAGGTGGGTGCTTGGTGTTCTCCACAAGCAGTAAACCCATGATGATTGACTCCATCTCATTAACACATTCTCCAGCAGCACTGAAATGAGTGATTTTCTACCATAAAGGTGTAACAGTTCTATAACCAATGCATAGGGTAAATAAAGAAAAGGAAAGTTCATCTTCCTTTGAATTTTCCCAGTATTGCTCATAACTTTTCGTAGAGATATCTCCTTCTTGATATTGTCAGCAAATCTGCAGCATTAACAAGCTATACGATGGGATTATTTATTGCCCCTGCCCTTATGGAAAGGTAAATGTGATAAGTGAGACAAAAATAAATATTTTTCAATGAACAGGAAGAAATAGTACCGTTTTATAGTTGTAGCTGTTGTCTAATATCTGGTCAGGTATTAAATATACTACATCTTAAAAAACCTGAGTTTTACAGTGTGCTGAATGTTGCTAATTCGTCCATAATTCAGAAGTTTAATCTTGTAATAATTTAGTGAGTTTTTAATTAAAAGTTACTGTCCCAAAAATATATGAACCCTGTAGCATATATTAGCTTTTTTTTTTTCCTGATTGATAACAAATCCTTATTATTACAGGTTGTGTTAATATGCATTTATTTTCCTAATCTGATACAGGTATCAAACCAGATGAGTTTATGAATAATAAGAAATCACATGAAGTGCAGGTGATGTCAGAGCTGGTAGACAGCATAGCAAATTATTGTGGGATAAAGCAGGTAAGAAAGCATTTCTTACTATATGTTACCAGGTGCCTTCTGAGTTATTCTCCTTACTGCGTGCAAATCCATCACTTTGCTATTCTGTCACTGCTGTTCTTATTTTTCCTGTACATAATTGGCGCTAAAGAAGAGCTGTTGGGTCCAAGGTGAAGGATAATTTTGTTTACAAATGTATTGTTCCAAAGGAGCTGCCTTTCAGTGACTCATAATCATGCATGAGTAATTTTAAGAAGTTATAATCATCCTCTATGTGTTAAGCAGCTAAAAGCTGTTCTGCTTTTTGGACAGGTACTGCCTTGTTTGTCAATATTATTATGCTGGCAGTTTTGCATATATGCTAGTAGGAGAGCTGCCTTCTGTCATGCACACAAGAGTGTCACATAGAGACCTAAGCAGAATATCTTGAGAAATTTTGAAAGCTGATCTCATTCTGGTGCAAGATTTAAATTATTTCGTATTGTTTAATACTATTCACCTTTATTTAACATGGATTGAGATCTGTAGATTAGGAATTTAGTTATGACATTTTTAGTTTGAAGAGAGACCAAATTAAGCAGAGATCTATATAAGAGTATAATGTATGAAATACATTCGGTAGAACATGTATGATGCCTGGACACCCAACACCATTATCACCCACCAATTACTGCATGGGTTGGCTGTTTCATGCATCAGATGGTAGGTTTGTCCTTGGATGGTGAAGAATTTCAGGATTCCTTTCTCAAGTTTGATTGTAACTTAAACCGTTTTTTTTATATACATGTAATTATGATTGCACAGTGCACTAGATCACTGTTTCATTCAAACCTTGTAGAGATTTATATATGGGTCTGTTGGCAAAACACAAGCACCCCAGCACCTACTTGACTTTTTTGAGTAGTGTATTTCATGTTCTGTTAAACAAAATGCACCAATACCATTTCCTCAGTTTACATACGTATACTGTTTCTGTAAGCTTTTTCAATGTTAAACTTTACGTTAGATTCCATACCTTAGGCCTTTGTTATGGTAAGGCCAAATTTTTCAGTATCTGGGTGAGCTGAGTTCATTTATTCATTTTAATCTCTCTAATGCTGGTAACTGACCAATGTACTTTTATCCTTGCTTTAAACTAGAGCTGACTAGTGGCTCTCAAAACACATTTGATTCCTTTCTACATCTGAGCTGCACTTGCTTTCCATGCAAGGGGCTGTAAATGTAAATGGAGATTATTTCCTCCAGGCTGATATTCATTCATGCAAAGATTTGTGGAGAACAAACTATATTTGTTTAAAACCAAAGGTTAATAACCTTAATAATCTGTCCAGATTTTATGATGAGGGTATTTTCTCTGAGCATTCTTTTTTGTAAGTAAATATGTATGAGTATAGTTTAAAATTAATGTACCTGCAGCGTCCCAAGTTGCTGTTGCTACCAGCACAGGGAAAGCCCCAAAACTTGGATTCGGCTCTGAATTGCTGAAGCTGAACTCTGGTTAGGAGGTTATTTGGCTCAGACTGAGTTTAATTTAGATTAGTAAATGATGAAGTACTCTTGATAGGTTTGGGTCAGGCCTGTGGCATCCTTGGAAACAGAGATCAAAATTCTCAGTCCTGACCATCTGTTTTGTGAGGAACAACTGATGAAGACAAAGCTTTAGGCAGTGTTCTTGCTGTGGGATTGTCAAGTAAATAGAGAACTTTAATTAAGGCCAAACATTACTGGGTGAGACACAATCAGTTCGTGAGCATCTGCGATCACTTACAGGGACGGAAGGCGATCTTTCCAGCAGCCCTTTGAGAGCCAGCCACAGTGACAAGTGTGGATGCCCTCCACAGCCCTAATGTGGGGGTGCTTTGTAGAGGACAGAAATTCTCTAGCAGCACATCAGTGAAAGTCTTGTAATCTGTCATGAGCATGTTTTTTGCCTTGCTTACCTTTCGTTTCAGGCAAGTATTAGTTGTTCAAATATTGAAGACTTTCACGTACTGAAAAGGCTATAGAAGAGTATAGTTTGCTTACAATGCAATAGTAAGTGGTCTGTGCATTTGCTGGAATGTGGTGTTTCATATAGCATTTTCATTTAGATTTAAATAGTTCCTCTGAGATTCAGGAATGAAAGGAAAGCAAAACCCCTGTTCAGAAAGTAAAAAAGTAAAGCCGTCTTAATCACTTAACCGAAGTTTCACTGTAGCTGGTTGCTAACAAAATCTCAAACCAATCATTATTAAGTATCTGTCAATATGCTGCAATTTCATCCAGTGATTACAAACTTTCATCAGATAGCTTGGAGTGTCTTTATACATGGGATTATTTTCTGTTTACTTTTTAAAAAAATTATAACATTTAATGAAAAATATTATTGCAGTGTATCACTGAATATGAAATGCTGACTGCTCTATATTAACTGTTTTCCATTTTAGTCGTACACTATAACAATATTTATTTGTGCAAAGCTACAAATCCCTAGTATATGAAAAGAGCTTTCTGGTTACTTTGGAAAATAAAAAAAAGAAAATCCTCCTTCTCAGTCTTTAAAAAGCAACTCCTTTTGTTTTCTTTCAACTTAAAAAAAGTAGCAATTACAAATTTTTAGGAGTTTTTCCTTATTTTTTTTTTTCTGTCCTTGTTGCAAAACAAAATATATGTAGCATTTAATTAAAAAATGCAGAGCCATGAAAACACAACACATGTTTTATGACAGCACATGTCCTCAGGATGTTTGTTTCAGATATTACAGATCACTGACAGCTTGAAAAATGCCCTCCATTTCACCTCCATACCCGTGTTGTCTAACGGGTGGTAGAGGATATTGCTCTCTGTTGGTATTTTATAAGGTACAATAATAAATAGTAAAATAAGAATAAAAGCAAGAATTTTATTTCCACTATAATCACTTCTAGGTTAATGATTGGAATTTAAACATTAAAGCAAAATAACTAAAGGGCTTTTTTTTTCAGTTGTTTGCTGCCCCTTTTAAGCACCGTTCCTATCAAACAAGTGGAACTTGTTTTTTTAAAGAAGTTCTTGATTAAACTCTGAAAAGAAGCCAGTGTTGATTCCTCTTTGCTTAAGTGCACATTTGTTTTATTTAATGTATTGGTCAAAGTTTTCCTTGGAAATCGCAGCATATGCAGCAAGACTTGGAGTGTGTAATGTAAGGATGATATAATTCTGCATTCAGCATCCATTACATTTGTGATTTGGTGCTGGGAAATGTTGGAATGCTTGATTGTGCCAGAAACTGTGTTTAAACGTAGGACCCAACTCACTGTGGACAAAACCTTTGGAGTTTATTATATCATGGAAAATTCATTTTAAAAGTTCATGCTTGACAGATATTCTATGGATTGCTGATTACCTTTCCCGATGTAATCAACAGAAGGTAAAGCTGGGAATAGTTTAATGCAGTTTATTTGTTTAGTGCAAGATCATTGCATGCTATTTTTAGTCAGTTTTTCCCTTCATTTTTAAACTGTTGTCCCAGTGCTAATTTAACAATTTATTACTATTTTCTTTGTACTTGAGAAACTCTCCCCAAGCTGCAGCTGGTCTCGACAGCCACCAGGGGTCACACTCGGGAATAATTCGCTACCTCTCTCTTATGTCAAAATGCTGCTTTTTACTGAAATAATCAAAAACTTGAAGAAGTGGAGGTGTGCATACTCTACATAATTGTAATGTCTGTTAAATAAAAGAGCGGGTAGAATTATTCCTTCAGCACTTCTCTTTCCTTTCCTTTAAAATGACAGAATCACAGAATGGGTCAGGTTGGAAGGGATCACAGCGGATCATCAGGTCCAATCTCCCTGCTCAAGCAGGGTCCCCCTAGAGCACATGGCACAGGATTGTGTCCAGACTATTCCTTAATATCTCCAATGAGGGAGACTCCACAACCTCTCTGGGCAGTCTGTTGCAGTCCACAGTCACCTGCACAGTAAAGAAATTCTTGCTCATATTCAGGTGGAACTTCCTATGCATCAGTTTCCGCCTGTTGCCTCTTGTCCTATTGCTTGATACAACCGAGAAAAGCCTGGCTCCGTTCTCTTGACACCCTCCCTTCAGATACTTATACTCTCAGTTGTCTCCTTTCAAGGCTGAATAGGCCCAGCTCCCTCAGCCTTTCCTCATAAGAGAGGTGCTCCAGTCCCTTCATGATCTTTGTTACCCTCTGCTTGACCTGCTCCAGAAGCTCCATGTCTCTCCTGTGCTGAGGTGCCCAGAGCCGGACATAGCACTCCAGATGTGGCCTCACTGGGGCTACGCATCCCAGTAGATGTGTAGAAGAGCAGAATATTGGTGATAAATGTGACAAATAAATGACATTTTAAAAAGTATGCCTAGGTTATATAAATTCCATTTCACTAAATTCACTTCTGTACAGATTTATTTCAAAAAATTTTATGGTTGTAGCATGTCTAGATTGCAAATACACATCAGTGTCACATGATGACTACAGATAAGAAAGCCATGTGCTAGCTGAGTAAACAATTTTTGCATAATATTATGTACTCTCCACTGTTTTGTGTAATCTTTAGTGACATTGGCTCAAATTTTTCTTTCTAATTCCATGGCTGTCCAAATCCTTTTTATTAAAATATGGAATAAATCTTCCTTTCTCCTTGAGTAAGAATATTGCTATATTGAATATTCTTACCTGGTGAAAACCTATGCAGTTGAGTTTAAGGTGCATCAATGTAGTGTATGCTCCAATTTGGACTTAGCAGTATTGGTGTAAGCTTTCTTATGAATGTGTGACAGACCAACAACAAAACATAGATGTTCTTGAATCGAACACTTCCGAGAGCTTCTACAAAGAAGTCATTATATCTAGTCAATGTTATTTTTGGTAGATACCTGAACAGAAGTGAATATTATGATTTTCTTTCCTTAGAGAAGTATCAGTCTGCCAATTCTCCTAAAATACTGTGTTATGTATTTATTACATATTAAAACATGCATTATATAAAGCTGTGATTATGTACTGAAGGATCTCAGGTTACTCTTGTTTCTGCTAATACTTTGTAAGGGTATTTCCTTCCTGGGTTACATCAGTTACTGAACTAGCACATGGTGTCAGCTATGAGACAAACTAAGCTGTCACTTATTACTGCTTCCTCCAGAACGGCCAGTGGAAAGTACATGTGGCTTATGAGCCCCTTTATTTTATTAGAAAAGCATCCTCATGTTAAACAAAGTTGTATTCATTGTTTTCACAGAATGGGAAAGCAGAATAAACAAGCATTCTGACATAAAAGAGTATCAGTATCACCCATCTTTAGGTCACATGTGAAGGGATTAAATTAGGCACTGAAACTAAAGATGCTTTTTGCTGAACACCCACTGGTAGTAGGCTCCTCAGTATGGGAATTGGGTGCCTAAAACTGAATACTGTGAACGGTTTATTTGCTAACTCTGACCCAGTTTACCAAGGGCAGGTGGAATTGCTAGTGGAATTGCTGGTGGTTTATGGTTATTTTTTATAGCAGAAGAAAGGTCTGTTTCAAAAAATACACTGGAAGTCTTTACAAGAAGCAGCAGGACATGTGCATTGCATAAACATTGCAGTGTCTGTTTTCTGGAGCACGTCAGACTTCATTCTGTGTTGTCTGTCAGAAGGTGGACCAACAAAGCAAAAGAACTAAGTGCATTGAGAAGTATGATACTGATAAGGTAACTATAATCCATGCTTAAAGTTTTAGGGAATAATTTTGCATTTGAAGTGTACCTTGTTGCTCATTAGTACTGCAATTTTCTTTTCCTTTGTTTTTTCTCCATTATCTAGGTGATTGATATAGGTTCTGGGAAAGGCTACTTGAGTTCGTTTTTGTCCATGCAATATAACTTAAAAGTTTATGGCATTGACTCCTCAAGCTCCAACACAAATGGTGCTCATGAAAGAAATCGAAAATTGAAGAAACACTGGAGAGCATATCAGAGTCGAGGAAGAGAAAACCTCAAAAGCCAGAGTTTGGAAAAGGCAAATGACAGGCCAGTGGAAAGTGAAATTAAATGTAAAACAATCAATGAAGAGCTCTTAAATAATGCCAACAGTCTTCAAAATCAGGGCCAAGTGATTATCCAAGATTTAGTTCGTTCTTGTGCTTTCACAGAAATGGCTACACCCGAAACCAACACAGAAACTGAAGCTGATTTAGTGACTGGGACACAATCTCATGAGACCAAACTTTCTGAAGATGTTCTTGCTATTCTAAATGTTCTTCCTGCTGATGCTGTAGAAGATTTTTCTTCATCTCATTATAACTGTGGGGAACTCTGTGAAGAGGAAAAAGTACAAAGAAAAATGACATCTCTCAAGACTAAAGCAAGAAAGTCAAGTGAATCGAACCTGTATTTTCCACTGACCTCTTGCATCACTGCAGAAACAGAACTCAATGACATCATAACAGATCTGGAGGTTATTTTACTCTAAATATTTACTGTATTTAGATTGTCCTATGTCTTTATATTGTTATTTTCATATGTACATGTTTGCTGAGTGTACATAGAGTGCTATCTTGTGTGTAAATGAATATTCTGGCCCAATAATGTTTTTTGACCAGGTAGCAGAAGTATATGTACCAGATAAATACTGTTTTTCTATTTTGATAGGTGTATTGGGATTATTTTGAATCAGTCTTTAGAATTTGAGGTAGATAATAATCAGGTGTCAAAGTTAACAGCATATTCAGTTATTTTACATCTGTCATTATAGATAAAATCTAATTATTATGGATTTATTAGAATTATTTACCAGGTAGATGCATGTATTAAGCAGTGAAGTTTCAATTTTCCTGAAAGTTCTTATTTTTTCAAGTTATGTACTTTTGTAATTTCAATCATATTGAGAAGGAGATTATGTATATAGGAGAATTTATTGTGTATAGTACTCAAGATGCAGAGTTTGTAAAGAATTATTTATTTTGACTTTACAGAGTTACTTTAAGTTCATTTAGTAATTTACTAGTTGGCAGGGTTTGTGTCTACACAAACAAGCCCAAGTTCAGCTGCCCAAAGACATCTAGAAACTGTGTGGTTGTATATTTAGTTTTTATGCCTGAACTAACATACCTTGATCGAGTAGATGCATTCAGTCTTTTATGGAATGATAAAAACTTCTCTGTGTTCAGCAGTAACCAAAGCATTTTATTCCAGGGTGTAATTAATCTCTGATTCAAGACCATGGGTTTGTGCTGATGGCCCTTTAACTTGAGCGATAAATGCAGCTGAGTATCTGAGAACATGTGGAGCAAGCTCATGTCTGTCTGCAAAAGACACCCTGAGCAGCAGGGTTTGTGGATGAAGCGTATGCCTTTACATTTGCACAGCTGGATTTTGTATCCTTTTAGTGTGTAATTTGTATGATGTTAAAGGTGGAAGAAATCCTATCTTGATATAAAAAAATACTGTCAGAGAAGGTGAAAGAGGAAAGCAGAAGTTTTACTGTTTTGCACATGAATGCACTATGTCATACAGATGGGTGAGATAATCAAATAAAATCAGAATGATTATAGAAAGGTATCTCAGTTGAGTGACCCTGGCCTAATTTCTTGTTGATAACCTGAAGGCTCTGAGGAGACCTTATAGCACCTTCCAGTACCTAAACAGGACCTTGCAAGAAGGCTGGAGAGAGAATTTTTAAAAGGGCATGTAATGATAGGACAAGGGGGAGTGGCATTAAGGTGAAGGAGGGTAGATTTAGATTAGATAGATATTAAAAGGAAATTCTTTACTGTAAGGGCGATGAAACACTGGAACAAATTGCCCAGAGAAGTTGTGGATGTCCCTGGAAGTGTTCAAGGCCAGGCTGGATGGGGCTTTGAGCAACCTGCTCTAGTGAGACAGGGAGGCTAGAACTAGATGATCTCTAAGGTCCTTTCCAACCCAAATGACTTTTGATTCTATGATTAATAAATATGTCTGGAATTCAAAGCAACACCATGTTTGCCATGTGGATTCCAACTAATAGTGTCAGAAGGGAAATATCTTGTTATGAATGGTGAGAATAGAGAGAATTTTCATGGAGAAATGCAGGGAAAAAGGTAGTTGCAGAAAAAAGGAAAATAGGAAATAGAGTGGACAGAAGAGCAGAACATCTGAAGCTGAAGGTCTTACTTTGTGCTATGAAAGAAAATGCCCATTTGTTGTTGAATAGTTGCGGGTGTACTGTGAAACTGTCAGTACTGCAGTTTGGGAAATAACAAAGCCTGCTCTGCGCCTTACCCTTGTATTTAGGAAGTTGGTTGGATTTCAGCAACTTAAACTAGCAGAAATGCCTTAGATAGGTCCAGCCAGATTTACAGCAAGAAATCTTTAGTATGAAAAGGAAGTAGCAGTGGTACTAGTAACAAGAACAGGAAACCTAGGAAAGACAAGAGAAAATGGCCTGTGCCCAGTAAACATGTAGATATTCCTTTCCATGCAGATGTTACTCATAGTCTTGAACTTCTGCTGCATCATGGCTGGTTTTCACCATATTTTCTGAACACTGAAGAGCTTTGATTAGCATTGAAAAATTCTAGAACAGAACAGCAGGAGTCCACATGGAGTTGGGCATTTCTACCTTACAGCACACTATTTGCACTATGTTTGGGTTTTGGAGTTTGTTTTTATTTGTGCTCTTTCAGTTGATGAGGAAGATGATTTATTGTTGCCTTTTTTTTTCTTTTTCTTCTTAGGACTGTATGATGGTGGGTCTGCATACATGTGGAGATCTTGCTGCAAATACACTACGAATTTTTACTGCCAAGCCTGAAATCAAAGCCGTTTGCAGTGTGGGCTGCTGCTACCATCTGTTGTCAGAACAGTTTGAAAACCAAGAAGGTAATTCTTGTGAGCTTAACTTGTGGCTGCCAGTTTGCATGTTGAGACTATTATACCTTTTAATTAATAACCTCCTTATGTTTGTTCCTTTCCAGTGGCTTATTTAGTACTGGTTTTAATTACTTTATTAGGGTCATTCACTCCCAGATGCATTGTTGCTTTTCTGTTATGCCAATATTCCTAATAGAATAATTCCTAATCTCCTACTGAGATTAGAGACATCAGTGCATAATGTTTTTATGTGGTTATGACTACAGCTGGTTTTATTCCATTAATTCATTTATAAATGTATAGGTTCTTTTAGTCCAGTGTGTTTCCATCCTTTTGAAATATTTTGTACCAGATTTTGTCCTCGGCTGTCTGTGTGCAACATCCAATTATGTTTAGTTCTACAAATACAACGATGAGCAGAATTAAGTTTTGTAATGTAAGGTAATACTCAAAAAACCGCTTATCTGGGTGCTGTGCTGGTCTTTGCCTGTTTAGACCATCATGAAACAGTACATATATAAGAGTTTTTCTTGGGGAGATAACCTGAAAATTATTTGGGGATTCAGAATATAGGCAAATTTTCCTACAAATGTAGGGGGGGGTTCATTTTTAAAAGAAAGTTGGTATTTTTACTTGAAATTCTGCATAATGAAAAACATTTAAGGAGCTAGCTTTCCTGAGACTAGTGGTACATAGCTGAGTTGTCTAAATGACCAGCTGCCAAAGTCCTAGGACTTGATCATCATATCAAATCTGAGAAAGGGGTGGCTTGGCAAGGTTTACTTCAGCTCGTTCGGGGAACTTCACTGACACAAAGGCATGTGGGACCCAGGTATTTCTCTTTTACAGGTAGCTCCTTAGGCAGCTATGGCACAGCTCCACACTGACCATGACACATGCTAGCTCTTGCTAGCTTTAATAATCTTCTCGTGTTATTTTTAATTTGCTCTGCAACTATTTTAAGAGTTTTTTTCAGTGTATTAGTCTTAGTAATTTCAAAATACTTCAGCTCACTCCAAAAACAAAGAAAAAGAAAATACAATTGAAATTCCTAAGTTACAGAAATGCAGTTAGAGAAAAAACATTAAATTACTTCTACATCAGAGTTTTAAGAAATTAAGAACTTTTTGGGTACCTGTCATTGAGTCTGAGTGTCTGAAACATTTGGTTGTTTCTTATTATTGCAAAGAGGGCAGGGCTTCCTATGCTAGCTATATAGGATTACTTTTTCCAGACCGGTGCATAAAGTCAGACACCACTGAAGGATCAGGCATGATAACTTTTTCAAAGTTCAAACAAACAGATATATGTGCATGGTAAGAAAAGATACTGCAGTTTCATAGCAGTATGGAAATGAAGTCAAATTGCATGTTGGAATTTCTAGCTATTTGATTTTTCTCTGCTTGAAGGACAGAAATTGCTCTCAAAGGAGAACATTTGGACAGAACAAAAGGAAATTACAGTATTCTTTTTTTTGGAAAGAATACATATATTATCCCAGTAATGCTCAAAATAATAATTATTTTTTTACTATTACTATGAGGGTGCATATTCTAAAATATATAATGCTGTTGTATTCCCCTACTAAGTCATCTACCATATGGCTTGTTCTTAAATGTGCAGTGGAGGGCTAAGAGAACAAGGACTGACAGTAACTAAGTATTAAGATTTCTTCAAGGGGAAAATGGGAAAGAATTCGGACTGTATCTTGTGTCTGCATTTCCTGTGCATAGACTTCAAACTGACAAAGCTTTCTAGGGGGTGCTAGAGGACTCTGTAACTAATCAAATGGTATTGATCCAGCAATTCACTTACACAAGCAGTAAACAAACTCCTCTTGCAGCTGTTGGAAGCAAGTGGATTTTAATACTGCTTCCAGAATGGACCAAATCAAAGCATTTAAGTAGCAAGTAGCTTCTGGAGGTCTTCTGGACCAGATCACGGCACAAGGCAAGGCCAACTTAGATCATTTTGTTCAGGGCCTTGTGCATTCATGTTTTGAATATCTACAGGGGCAGTAATTCAGCAGCCCTTTTCAATGTTTTTCCTCACCATGAAGTTCTTTCCCTCATATCTATTCAGAGTTTGCAGCTATTGTGCATTATCTATCATCTTTTTCATTTTGCACTGCCAAGAATAGTCCAGCTTAATCTTTTATGTTCTCTTTCCTTTAGTTAGTTGAAAACAGCAGTTAGATCCCTTCTTGACCTTTCCAGCAGTCCTTTAGTCCTCTTGCCACCAGTGAATTCATTTCAGTCAGTATGGTGGGCTGAAGAGCCCAGAGAAGCACTCCAGATACTCTCACAAGTGCTAAAACAGGGGAATAATCACATCCCTTAATCTGCAGGCTTCTCTGTCAAGCTTCAGATTACTATCAGTTTTCTACCTATTTTAGAGTCCACCTGTCTGAGTCATACCTTTCCATTTTGTCTATAAAGATACTAA
Source organism: Cnemophilus loriae (assembly GCA_013397755.1). Lineage (NCBI taxonomy): Eukaryota > Metazoa > Chordata > Aves > Passeriformes > Corvidae > Cnemophilus > Cnemophilus loriae. The sequence goes on along the minus strand of VZTF01009179.1, from coordinate 564,534 downwards.
GGAAACCTTGCTGAAAGACTTCATAAAATCAAGATAAACTGTGACTTTGCTGTCCCCTAGTTCATGGAGCCAGTCACTGCATCACAGAAGGCAGTAGTTTGTCAGTGCCTGATGAATTCCTGCCAGCTAGTGTCAGCCTCCTTCTTGTTCTTCGTGGGCCTGGGCATGGTTTCCAGGAAAATTTGCTCCATAAACTTGTTGAGACTAACTGAGCTTATTCAGGTGAAGATGAGTATGGTTTTTGCCTGTTCCCTGCAATCAGGATGGACATGACCTGTCAAGATGATAGAGTATGCTCTTCATGTGACACCGGTGAGCTATGTGATCCTGAAATGCATCCCATCTGGCCACATGCAGTTGTGTATTTCCAGTTGGCTTGTGTGGTACTTCAGCCAATATAATCTCTGCTGTAGAGAGTCCTTCGCTTGCCCAGGCTCTGAAACTGAACTCAGGAAAGCTACTGGCTAATCTAGGCATCAATCAGAGGTTGCAGAGACATGTAGAAGCTTTATGTGGAGAGACTAGTTTGAATATTAGGAAGCAGGTTTAGAGCTACATCTCTGCAGTGATGGATAGATAGATCTTCATAAGGAGCAAGGAGAACTGGGCAGAATTTGCTGCAACACAAGAAATGACTTACTCATTTGAAATCAGTCCAGTAAGCAGGGGCTTGCCTGTGAGGACACAGTGGGAAGTTCTGTTATAAAGCATTCTACAGTTATTTTATCTTGACTGAGTAGCCTCAAAGTTTTTAAAAATCTGTTTTAAAAATGTCATTTGTCCACTTTAAAAGCTTTTTTATTTTCTTGAGGTGCACACCACCCTTAAAGTCAAGGTTGTGGCAAGTCCACCTTGAAGCTCTTGCCCTCAAAGTAGCACATTTCCCATCTTTGCTGTTTCTTTAATGTAAACTCAGAGATTGTTCTCATAAGCACAGTGGAAGCAGATGATCCAGCTCACACAGGAGCTGCGGTGGACTTCTGGTTACCATAACTTGGTATGGCTGGGCAATATGTTCTTTGGCACTTAAGATTTAATACCAAGATCAGTCTTGTTTGAGGCCAGTGAAAAATTATTTTTTCACTTTATATTAACTGGAAATAACTGATATTCATAGGAATAAAATTTACCTGTTATGATTCCTAATATAGTGTTTATAAGTCTGAGATGTTGAGTTGACAAAATATCAACAAAGTGTTACTATGGTATTTTTGTTGGGCTGCTGAATTACCTTGGTTATCACAAGTTTGGGGATTTTTTGTTTGTTTGTTTCTGAGATGACTTCAGGGAATAATGCATTACATTTCTCACATACTGTAAAAATAGTACAGATATTGCAAGATTGGCTGATTCAGTTTGCTGTTGGACCTGCTGTGAATACTTTGGGAGTGTTTCTGATGAAAGTAGGTGCCAGCAGTCGCAATCTTGAATAATAATGCAATCAGTATACAGTGTCCTTCTATGTGTCTATAAATAAGCTGAATTCATCTGGAAATTTTTGTAATGGGACCACATTTCCAATTATTCTGGGAATAATTTTGAGCTGTTAAGATCATGAAAGCCTTTGCTTTGATTTATTAGTAGCTAAAACAACCAAGAGGTGCTGTGTAATGTCAGATTTAAACTCAATTTTGAAAAGTTGAAGCCAATGTCTTAACACCTGTCTTTAAATTTCACTGCTGTTATAAGCAGTACAAAATTCTAAGTTTCAGTTAATAAGGAATAATATGACAGCTCTTGGAAAATTCTAAGTAGTTTTACTTTGGCTCTCTCTAAGGAGAATTGTCTGTTTATATAGAGATTCTTGTATGGATAAAATATACGTATCCATTAGTGTAATTGATTCCTTTGGGGGTTTTCTTCTCTGTTACTACATTGAGTAGTCAATTACATCAGAGTAGAAAGGATTTTACTATTTATTAGAGACATTTTACATAAACCTATTTACATAGTGAGCCATTATGTCGGTTTTTCTGGAAAAAAAATCAGTTCGCTAATGATTTTTAGGTTAAAATAAACTCTGTGCCTTTGTTCAGGAGATATTCATAGGATTTTTGGGAGCTGTTTTATCTTACATTCAGCTAATACATTTTTGGGGCAATGTACCAGCTGGACCATGATTATCCCTTAAAAGACAGGAACTGCAAATTTAAGATATTTTAAAAAATATTTTACTGTCCTTGAAAAAGAATTTGGGTTTCTGTATTCTGATTCTCTTCTTTCCATCCTCCATACCACCAAATACATCAGTACCAGTCTAGAAACCAGTGAAATTCTTCAATATTATATCCTCTGTTTTGAGGAAAAACCACATCAATGTTGCTTTTGCTCTAGAGCTACTGTTAAGACCCACCCAGAGATGGGGTAACTGAGGTTCTTTTTAATATATCCCTTGAGGGGGATTAGGGTGAAACAAATGACTGGTGTGTGTACATATATATATGTATGTGTGTGTGTGTGTGTGTGTGTGTGTAGGTATGTATATTTTAGAACAATTTGGTTGCAATGGAAAGGAGGTATGTAGCCATTTTGGTTATTACCTATAGTAATATGACAATATAAAAGTATGAAAATACCACTGAAGAAAATATATAAGGAAGAGAAAGAAATTGTAAGAGTAGGTAGTGGAGAGGAAAGATTTCACCACTCATTGTTTTGTGCTTTGGGAGCACTTTGCACTTCAGATGTCCATTGGTTGAAGTGATGGTCACAGTCTTGATCCATCAGGGGTGGGGGAAGCCATGGAACAAACACTTCAAAGGTTAATATATGCTCAGGTTCAGGTAGGAATGCCCAGATACCTCCCCTGCAGGGGGAAGATTTAACACTTTGGGTCATGTGCGGTCCTCAGTACATGTGGTCACAGCACTAAGCCTGACAGAGTTCAGGAAGCGTTTGGGCAGTGCTCTCAGGCACATGGTGTGATCCTTGGGGATGGTGCTGTGCAGGGCTAAGAGGTGATTTTGGTGATCCTTTGGGTCCCTTTCAACTCAGCATGTTCTGTGATTCTGTAATTTGAAATAAGACATAGGTGTAGTTGTATAGATAGTTTCAGTTATAGCTATCTGATAGAAGCTCTTTTTGAGGTTGGCTTGAGTACTACAAATCATAAACTCCAGATTTTGTCCGGATTTCCAAAGTCAGGTCACTGCTGGGCAGAGGAGTTCTAAAGCCCTCCAGGAAGCTGTGGAAAGTGGCTTCTCAATAAGGCACTCTGGAAGAAATCAGCAAAGCTTTTGCAGAATAAACTTTGACTATTAAAAGCTGTCGAACATAATTAAGGGAACCAGTTAAGGGTTGCAAAGGGTACTCAAAATTCATATACAGAATTTTATCAGACTTCTGAAACCTGGAAAAGCCTTGAGTAAGGACAAATACTCTGAAACTGAATTTTCTAAAAGATTACTTCCACAAGCATTATGGCTTCATATCACCCCGTTCCACTGAAATATGAAAGATTACTCAGGGTATTAGAGTACAGATGATTTATGTGTTGCCTAGGTATATTTTCAAAGATATTCCACAGCCAATGTCTTAAAATAGCAACCACTGATACCATGGCAACACAGGAAAACACTTCCAAGCAACAGATCAAAAAGCTTAATTTCCTTCCCAAGGCATCTTTGGATATTGCTGCATAGGGAACCTTTCCATGAATTTGTGACACAGCTAACTAGTCACTAAACCCCAGATGTTTTCTATAAAAATTGATTCTGAAAAAAATATGAAACTTGAAAAAATATTAACAAGGTTAGTTTTACAGATGTTAAATGAAAGTATTACCTATTGAAGTTATTGTGGTATTTTTCATTAATAAATGTAGCAAAAATATATTAAAACCTGAAACCATCTTACATTTGTATTTTTTTCAGTGTGTACAAAGTATGAGGCCAGAATTGAGAATGCCAAAGTTTTAATGCACAATAATTAAAACATACTCTGGGTTTGGATTTTGGAAATTATTTTGGTGACAGCTGATTCTGTTTCCTGGAATTAGAGAACATTTTTCTTCCCCACTGCCCGCTTCTTTTCCCAGCAAAATCCTGCTTAGTCAGGGGACTTTTTTTGAAAAATACAAATTCAAGGAACAGTGAATTATATGGCCAAAGAAGATTTAGTCGAAAGACTAAATGAAGGAAAAAGGCAGTTTAGTAGTTTATCCTATTTTGTTTGGAATCACAGAAGCAGACTGGAAATCTGCAATGTTGTGGAAGATAGAGGCTATGGAGGACCTGAAAAAGGTTATTTGTGTTTTAGTACCACTTTGGTGAAGTTCATACTATATACAAAGAGACGAAGTACAGTGTATGTGAAAAAAAATGAGGAGGGTAATAAAGATTAATTTCCACTGAAAAATCTCAGAAGAAAAAATGCCATTTCAATCTACTGAATTACATCATCAGCCAAAAGCAGCCATTAGGTTTAGGGTTGGGATTCAGAGAACCATAAAGCCTACAGCTCCAGGGACACCAGGGCTGGAAAAGGTACGGCAAGGGGAACATGGCGCTGCACCAACATTGCTGCTGCCTCCACACCTTTCTGATCTGGGTCATCCCATGGAATTCAAGTCAGGCTTATTTCTCCCAGCAACAATAAAACCTGTTGGTCCTGTTGTTTTATAAAGACCAAATTTTACTGTAAAGCTTTGTGAAGTAAAATTTAAATATTAACACACTAAAAATTGTAGTATTATTCTTAGAGGGAGAAATCTATGGACAGCCTTGTATTAAAGGTATTGGAGAAATGTCCCCCATTCTCTTGAACTTCCTTGTCATCATTTGTGCACATACAGAATTAGCAGCTGTGAAAAGGATTTTACCTTTATCTTACTTGTACTGCTTTGTATTTTTTCGATAAATACCATATCAGTAAAAGAAATGCTGATGTTTTGTTGCGATATTTGCAGCATTTTACTAAATGTGTGATTCAGGGATTTTTTAGAAGTTAGGTTCCTTGCTTTTTAACTAATATCTTCTGATATTAAACACCAGTATAGCTTCAGTTCAGCTCATCAAATGATTACCTAAAATTCCCCATTTTGTTAACTGTTCGTAGAAGGAATTCTGTCTGATTGGCTACTCTATACTGAATTATAACGTGATTGCTTCATGCACAGTTGAACACTTGAGCTGTTTACTGTGAAATATTCCATGGAATACCTGTACCTAAAATGTTTCTTGAATATTTTTTGAGATTTACACAGTTTAGAACAGTTGTTGTGTTGTTAGATAGAAGCACAATAAGGTATTTAGTGAGCTATATAATATTAAGTATATCTGAAAATAGTTGCAGGCATTAAAAGAATTTCTAGTTTTTTTAAATCTAGCTTGTAAATACATGAACTTTATAGCAATATATTAATCCTAAAATTTTTATAAGTGTGCTTGAGAGCAGACTGGATGTGAAAAAATAAATAGAACTTAAAGCAATATTGTAGATGTGTGGTCAACTTTTTATATACACAAAAAAAAATCTTTCTAACTTTAAAGCGTTAGTTTTCCTCTGTTTTTCTCCTACTTTACAGTTTCAGTATTTTAAATGAAGATGGCTTTGCCTGATAATCTTTTTCAAAGGTGTCATAAATTCCTCAGAATTATGCATGAGTACAGTGGACGGATATTGAGATTGTAGCTGACAGGGTAGTAACTTTAACTTGAATGAATGATTAGTTTGCCTAGAGGACAGGGTCTAAATGAGAAGGGATTTGCTTGAAAAGATCAAGGATTTCATCTTCCTAACTCAGTTTGCAAATTTTTATTTTGAAATATTTTAACATAAGTATTAGAAAGACATATTAGTGAGAATCATACAAAAGGAACCATGTCAGTCATTGTTTTCTTTGCAAAGTAAATACATTTAATAAGTTCTTGTTGCCATCCCTGCAGTAGAAATGTGCATGTATTCCGTGTACTTCATAACTAGACTTGAAGTTAATTAATATTTTAGAGCTTGTCATGAGGCACTTATGAATTCTTAGTACATTCCTAGTGCTGAAACCAATTGCAATCTGTTTCGTCAAATTTCATCTTTATTTCTAGAGAATTTTCTTTCTCCTTCTGCTAATAATCCATAATTAAAATCCTATTCTTAAATCACAGTTCTCAAACCAGTATTCAGCCCCTAAGAGCCTCCGGCGTTCCTGAGGGCTAAAAGGAGAGCAAAGTGTGAGGTTGCCTGTGGAGGATTGTTCCATGTTTGCTATTATTCTCTAGTGATCAGCTGAGACTGGGCACTTCTTCCAGAAAGCCAAAGGTGGTCATGGGTGGTGGGGAGGGTTTTTTAGAGTTTTTTCTTTTTCTTTGCTAAGCTTTTATGGAGTGAATTCTGCTTACGTATATGTATCTCAGACTGTTGGTAAATTTTCTGCTGTCCCCACCTTTTAACCATTTCATGATTTATTCTGAAATATGCCCCAGTCACCTTCCTGTGCTAAAAAGCCAGTTTGTGGGGTTTTTTTAAAGAAAGTAGTAGTTCTTATTTACCATTCTAAAAAATCAGCTCACAATGTGTTAATGAAAACTCTAAATATTTAGTTTGTGTACATTTAGAAATGAGTATTAAGAACATCTATAAAGTAATCTCTGTACTTCAGTTTTCCCACATATGCATTTGTGTTAAACATGAAGAATTGTCTTGTTATTCAAAATATAAATGATACTGAAACTGAGCACAGATTGTGATGCAAATGCTTCTTGGTGTTTTGAAGAAACGGCAAGAGCCTTTGCAGCTGCTGTTTTCTGGGAAACAAACATTCTGCCTCACAGCAGAATGGTCTTTCAGAACTGAAATAAACAAATACACATTGTTCTGTGTGATGTTTAAAAGATATTTGTGATAGAATAAGAAGACAGTGAGAAGTGGTACTGAAGTCCTGCTGCATGGAATAACTGCCTGGCCAACATCTTGTGATTCGTGGCATGGTGTAGGTTGCCATGAGTATTTGCAAACTTTTCTCTTGTCCCTTTGACTGTTTTTTCAGTGGATTTATGTAAAGAACACTTACTTAAAATTGTTTTGGAAAATGTGAAATTATCAGAAATTCAGCATAAACCAAAAACATCTGTTACAGGGAAAACATGGTTTTTGTAGTACCACCACAAGTTTTGGTACTGGATGAGAACAGTTAAGGGTTTCTGTTACATTACCTACTGTTCATCTTGCTCAATCCATTGTGTATTCTATATGTAAGAGGAAAAGCTGTGCCTTTTTTTTTCTCCATATTGCAGAATGCCACGACCAAGTGTGGGGATTTCCCATGTGTCAGTACTTGAAGGACAAAGGCTGGTGCTGTGGTCGCAATGCTAGGATGTCAGCATGCTTGGTATGATTCCCCTTCCTTTTTTTTTTCCTACTGAGAGCTTTGTCCAGATGTTACGGGATTCATTGTTTTTGGCTTCTAATCCTGAAGCCATGACTTTAATCCAAGAATCTACAGAATAACATCATTACTGTTGTAAGCATGATGAATTATATCTAAAAAAAATAGTATTGACCTTCCAGCTTTATATATTTTATACTTGCTGAAGGCATGAAAAAATGAGTATTGACAGAAACGTATTTTAAGAGTGGACAGAAAGGCCAAAACTTTGCTGAAACCTAAACGAGGTAACCCCTCAGGATAATAGTTCTTGGCCAAGGACTTAGGGGGAAACAAGGTAATTGTAGAAGGATTGCAATCAGTAACTCCCCCAATGCCTTCATGATTCATCGTATTGAATGTTCTGGCTGTTTAAAACCTGAACAACCTTGCCTATTCCAAAAACCAGAGGAGCTTTGAAATCCATGTGGCTTAAGAGTCTGGAAACATCTTTTTAACATTGCACCAAGAGAAGTACTTTTAAACACTTAGCCTCAACAAGATAGGATGATGAGCTGTTGTCTAATTTGAAAAAACAGATAGGTACTGAAAATTTTGACCACTGTTTCAGTTAGAAGACCACTATTCTTTCCCTCTATTAGTTTTTAATTTATGGTATCCAGATAAATCACATCAGATTCTGGCTAGGCTCTGCTGCTAGCTCTGTACCTCAATTACAGAGAAGAGTATAGACTAAAGACTCAGTGTAGACTAATGTATTAAGGTTATGTAAACTTGAACTACGATGATAATTAAATGCTATCAGGAGAAAATATAGGAGGACAGTTGTTTAGGATCCATAAGGCTTAAAAGTGTTACCCTTGGCAAAGTAAAAGAAAAGAATTGTCCATTTTAGAGATGTAGCTGTAAAACTTAGCCGAAGAAAAGTGCTTACTAAAGGGATTCGCCTTTTCTCTTTTTCTTGTCAGTGTCATACAATACCAGTCCTTCCTCAGCTGACACATTAGCTGTTTCCTTTCCTATTCCATTTCTTTTGGAAAGAAAAAGGTTGGGATGTTTTTCAGCAATGGTAGGAAGATAAATTTTGTAAGCAAATGACCCCCAAGAGAGAACTGATCATGCTATATATATCTATTTTAGATTTCTTAGAAATCACAGAAATTTGGCAATTAAAACCTTTTTTTTTTTTTGAGTATTCACAAAAGGCAACGAGTTCTCCTGTGTAACTAGATACTTCAACTGTTATGTTTGTAATTCTCTATATGCATTTTTCATGACTAGGATTTTCCTTGCCATGTAGGAGGTACAAGGGAACTAGCACAGATCCTCTAAGTACCTACATTTCAAGGGCTAATGTCTGGTTAGCAGAAAGTCTGCTGAGCAATGACACTCAGAATTCAAACTGGTTGAAGTGCCAAGGGCCAGAGGTGTTGGGCAAGAGTTCCAGTTTCAGACCCTTACAATATGTGTTGGAACCCATATCCATCTCCTCGGCAGCCGCAGAGAGATGCTGCTGTGAGAGCTTACATAGCGAAAGGCAAACCTGATAGTGAGCCAAAGCCATGAACGGAGGAACTGCAACTACATGGACTGTGTTTGAAGAACAGTCTGAAATACAAGATTAATTCTATAACAAGGAGAAGGAGGAGTGGATGATTGTGTAACAAGCAGTCTTATTTACTATAGTGAAGTTTGGGGACTAAAAGTCGCGACGATCCATAAGTGGTGAGGCATTTTTGGTTTGCTGCCTAATCAGATACTGAGGTTTTGTCTTCATTTCTACTATGATCTTTAAAACTCTGTTGAAATTTTTATAGGCACACTATCTTTTCAACTGTGAAAGAATATTCCATTCTTCTAATTATTTATCGTTCTCTGTCACTATGGATCATAAAAATCAAATAGTCTCACACCTATATCAGAATTCACAATATGAAGAATCTAGTGAAAAATAATGCACAGTATTTTAAATTGCAGTCTCTCTGAAGTTACTTTGTTTGACTCTATATGAGCAGTTCAATTTATCTGAGTTCTAGTGATTAAAATAACATTGTACTTTGAATTAGCATTTGCTTTCAAATAATTAAATATGCAAAGTGAATTATTTGTATTTCAATAGGAATAGATTCAAGAAAAATGCATTTGTTTTTAGCACTGTTACAGAAAGTAATCCTCTGAAATTCTTGTACAATAGAAAGAAAAACAAGCAAATTTTCCATGGATCTATTTCCACACAGTTGGATGTCATTGCTTCTCCTATAAATAAACCAAAATAACAGGAGTAGCTGCTTATGAGTGCCTAAAGGTATTAACACTTTAAAGTGTGCAAGCTCATGTTATGTCACACCATTAATCTTTTAAAATGTCATCTCCTCTGACTTTTATACAATGTGTTTATAAAATGTTATGATAAAGAATAAACATATCAGCAGTTTAATTCCTTGACTCTTACAGGCTTTGGAGCGAGTTGCAGTTGGCCAAATGGTAAGTAATATTGTTTATTTTAGCCATTCTAAGATAAAATGTGTTTTTCCTCCTTGAATGTTCATAATCCTTGGCCTTTTATTGAACTTCTGCATATCTGGAATCTGAAGTACCGGTCTACACTATGTCAAATCCTGATAGATAGCATGTGTCATTATGAAATCACTTTCTATTGCTGTGGTTGTACTTAGTGAATCTGTTTTATTTTGACAATTAAGAGTCTGAGAAAAAAAAGCACAGCTTAAAATTTAAGGCATTAAACTACCCTTCCTAACTTCCTTTGCTATCTTTCAGCTAATACATAAATTCAGTGCAAATGTCCTTCTTATATCCCTGGTTTGGATCACTCTATCCCAATGTTTTATTAACTAATATAAAAATAGACATTGTTATGACAAAAGCTTGAACGTGTTAGAAACATCATCATTCTCATTTTTAATCCCTGTATATTTATTCCCTGTGAATATTTTGAATTATTGTTGTGCAAGTTATCCGTAAGGGATGGTGGGCACCAACTGTTCAAGTGTTTTAAAGGCAAGGCTGTGAGGCTTTTTTCCATATTCAGTAACCCCACTGACCCCAGCAGTCTTTTTCTGTGAATTTTTGATTGGCAGTCATTAACTGTTTTTATGCAAACAGATTTTCCATAGGCAAATATATGAAATTTTTGTATTTATTTTTTTTCCTAGCATAGTACTCTCTGCGTGGTTCAGACTACGGTCTGACCACAGATGATTCAGCTAGGTAATTACTCCTTTTGTCTTCAAAACAACTTAGATAATTGTTATTTATTTTGCATATTAGAATTCGGATCGTGAGCAGTGCGTTTTCCTGTGTTCTCTTTCTTTCCATCAACCTTTGATCTTCAGAGTCTGGGTTTCTTTTTTTTCCTTTGCATTTATGGTTATGTTAGAATCTGACTCAAAAACATAATTTTAACTGGCTGCAAGAACATTAGTAAATTGTCCTCTTAAATCTGGTATGACTGGTCGTAAAGTATACAACTCAATAAATAGTTAAGGAAGCCAATACTGGTTTTGTTACTCTAATCTTAATTTCAGTGCCAATTTTAAATCCTTGCTGTTGTAAAATTTTTTGCAGCTGCCTACAGAATCATTGTTTTATCGAGCTGTTCTTCAGGTTATTATAGAAGAAATTTATGGTGTCACCAAAAGGTAGGAAGCTCTGAATTCACAGAATACCAACCAAAGATTGATCTGATTCTCTTTCACCTCTGTGTTGTAGAGAAAGTATGTTTTGTAAAGCAGAAGGATGTAGGAATCAGTCTCATCAGGTTGTATATACACATCGGTATTAAAATGCAAGATAGATTTGCTCATCCTAAATCCACATCACAAACGTATTGCTTTTCCTTTACCTGTAGCTGAAATAGGCCCTCTTTGGTACTGGGTACGTGGGTAAAGCACATCTGCACCTGACAATACTCAGCAAATGCACTGAAAAGTCAGCACAGTGCTGGGCTACCCTGTCATGCAGAGGTCTTGGCAGCTTTGATACTGCAGAAGGAAAAAGACATTTCCGTTTGTCCTGAGAAAAAGTGCTGACAGCTCGATGGCCATCATGGCTCTAAAGAGCTACTCACTGCCTGTGCCTACACTGGCAAGTGCTGCTTCCTTGTAGGAATGGGATTTGGAGAGCTACTGCTGAGGACCTGACATCTGCATTATGATCTTTTGTGGTTGCAGTTGGATTAGGTTTTATCTTATTCTGTGGGATGTATGCCTGTTAGCACTTGGAGCACATCCAGAAGCACACCTTCCAGTTTAATTTAGTTTGAAAATAACCCATTTTTTGAGCTCTGATACTATTCCACAGTGTGAGCCAAGGCATGAGAGGTGGGGAAAACCAGAAAATCCACTTCAGAAGCATACTCCTGATCTAAAATAAGTGCTAATGCAGATAACCCTCAAAATCTTTTGCTAGATGTAGAGTCAGACAGCTAACCTTTCGGAAGGTCAAATTCCTGAAAGAAGAAATGCTTTTTTATTTTATAGTTACATAAAATATCACACAAAAAGTCATGGCTGCTAAATTATAAAGAAAAGAAAAAGTGTGAGATAGATTTTTCATTTTTTGAAGGAAGTATAATTTGGAGGAAGTAATTAAGTCATTATACCTTTGTAATGAATGCAATGGCTACCTTGGAAAGACCTCTTTCACCTCCATTTTTTTTTTTCTGAGCATGTTGTTAAATGCCCATCTTCCTAGTAATGACATAACAACATAATCATTAACTGATTTTCAGACTGCATCAGCCTAAATGTTTAGGTGCATCTGAATATTAAATACGTCAACAGAAATGATTCTCAAGGAGTGAGGGTCCTTGACAGCTAAACAGCTTTAGAAGTGCCACTCAGTGAAATCTTTCTGTTGACCTCAGGTGTTAGTTCTGGGTTTTAGATAAGGAGATAAGTTTTTACTAAGAATAAAGAGGGGGAAAGGTTTTAAACTAAGATACTTCTATTCAGTTTTTCACTGGGAGGGTGAGGGGAAAGTGCATTTCTTGTTAAGTAATTCAGTTGCTGAAAATTCTGTACCTGAATATTTAACTCTTACGCTGCACATCTAGAAGAGGAATAATTTTAGACTCAGTCAAAGAAGTGAATTCAGACTAAAAAAAACTTTGTGTATTGTTTCTCCAAGATATTTTAAGCACAGAGAAGAGAACAACTGTGAGTGGTCTGCTAGGATCCATTCTTCCTATATGTTTTTTTAAGTTTTTGTGCATTCTTTTAACATATTTTTTGAAACAACGCACATTTTCAGCTGGCTTGAAGTGCAAGCTATTGAGTTGTGAACAGGACAGAATTCTGGCATCATTTAGTGAAATAAAAATTGCAAGGATAAGAGCACAAGGTAACAAGCAAAAGTGGCATTTGCTCAGTCCGGTAGTTGGTGTTAAATAAATTACAGCAGCATTATTGTAGATTATGGAAGTAATATAGAAGTATAGAAGGAAATGTCTGTCAGTGGAAATAAGAATTTTGTCATTCATATAAGAAAATAAAAAAATGTTGGTGAAGAAATTAAAAAGAAGCTTCAAGTATCTCTCAGATTTTTAGGTAAAATAATAACCTCATTATAACCATAATACAATTATACAGTTGCTGTGTCTAGAAGTTACTTCAAGTATTAGCTAGATTGTTTTAAGTAGAAGGGGGAAAAAGGAAAACTGTTACTAACTTGACAGTAGTAGCCATCCAACTGATTTATTTCTCCTGTTAAAAATATCTGAATTTCTGTTGTTGGATGTATAAAAGCCTACACCTCAGTACTGTATTTGCAGTGATCGACATGTTGGGAAAACCTTTTCCAAATCATCCTCCTTCATAGATTATGTCAGAAGGTCTCTGAAAAAGCTGGAATTGGATGATTCAAAGGTGAGTCACTAATTAGAGACTATATGAAATTGTTATATCCATATAAGTTCTTTAAGTCAGCACCACAATGCAATGTTTGAGTAATTGAGTTGATTTATGTCATATATTGCTGTATTACTATTATATTTGAAGACCTAATACCTTTAAATTAGTAAATGTTAAGGAAATATATGAAGATTTTAAATCACTTTGTTAGACAGAGAAACAGAAGTAAATATAAAGTAGAGATTTAAAATCTTTTGGAGATTTTATTTATGTTCTTGAGTATCTTTGTCCTAGTCGTAGTCCTACAGCTGCTCAGTTGGTCAACAGATGGCAACATAGCATTAGACATGGCATTTGACTGTGTGAAGATCATAACCATGTTGTGAGAACAAGTTGTGCAAAGGAGACACTAGAGAGTACTAGACAGATTGTTAACAAATTAAGTACAATCAAAGGAAAAGTGGGAGTGGCAAGCATGTAAAATATTTAAGGTAAATGTTGTTGTAGTCTTTGGTAAAGTAATGTTTAAAACCTGTACTCAAAATGTCAAATTACTTAAAATTTGCCAGGCACATCAAAGCATGAGCTAGAAGAAACAGGCAAAACTAAATAAGCAAGTAAATTCAAATGACATTGGCATCATCCTGACAGCATTAAGAAAAGGACTTATGCCTGAAGTTTGCTGTATTTTAAAACGATTATATTTAATTCTGTAGTTAGCAAATCACATCTAGCAAATGTAGTTACCTGTTTGCTCTTCTGTATGAACAGGCACTAACAAGATGCATTCAACCCAGCTAAAAGGAAAATTATGTTTTTCTTCATGTGTGTACAGTCACCCAAAAGCAATAGTGGATTGTTTATGTAATAATCAGTTCACAAGATCATTGATTAAACTCTGTGAGTGCAGATTTGTTCACTGTTTCCTTTAAAACCAGTAAGCATAGAAAGTTTGTGTCAAGAGGTCTAATTTTAGATATGTTGCCTTTTGCTAAAAAGGGTCTGGACAAATGCAAGTTGCCCTGAGACAAAGATGTCTGTCAACACTACTTCAAGCTGCACATTTATGTGGTTGCTAAAGACCTGATTCAAGTAAATGCTCACTTTTGCTCATGTTTCTCCTCATTTTATGTGCAGCTGGCTGCATACTGAAGACTGGATTTTATGCTGATGTAAACAATATTATTTTTTATTTCCCAGCTATATTGAAATCTGCAGCAGCACAAAACCAGTGCTATTTTGATACTACTGAGAGGAAAGTTGTTACTGCTCCCTCAGCAGTGGTTCTGACCCTGCAGTTTTCATGGTGGAGTCAGCACTATATCTACACAATATTGGAGAATGTGTTAAATTCCTCTCTTCAGAAAAAAAAAAAAATACTTACATAGCTAGAAATGTGATGAAGCCTAAACATTTGCTCTGAAAGACAACAAAAATCAAAGAGAAATTTATGTGGAATTTGTTTTTTAGCTCTATTTAGAAATGAACAAAAGAGCAGCTGTACTGCATAGACCAAATGTCTACTTTGGCACTGGACAAAAAACTGATGCCTTGGAAAGAATATAAGGTGGGAGTAAGCATATATGAAGCATACTTCCAGAATAATCCAAAATGTCCTTGTCATTTACAAAAAGAAAGGCAGGCAATCATTGTCTTAATGCATAAATATATTTAGGTTATATTTAAAAAGCGGCTAAAACTTAGTGACACTGTGTAATACAACCAGAGAACTATATGAAAAAATTGTTTCCATATGGGTCTCTGTTTTACATGTGCAAAGATATTTTCGAAAATACAGAAGTCAAGAAACTGCGAGTCTCCAGTCTTTTACTAGGCTTATCAGAATATTAAAAATAATTTCCTCTCTGGATGATAATAAAAGTACAGGAAAGGAAAATAGAGGGGTAGAGGCACTGCTTTTAGGAGTCCCTGCCAGGGTTTGGTAGCTTGTCATGTATGCTAAAATCTTGGATGGTTTTGATCACTGTAGCTGAATCTGTACTGTGGGATGTAAACATTCTTCCAAACTTAATGGTTCATGATAAGCATCACAGCTGCTTCCTTTATATACACCATTACCTCTGTTTCTGATCAGAAGGTAGCCCTGGTGCAATACAGTCATTTTCCAGTCTGGACAATTGTGGAGGCAGGATAAAGAGTGCGAGTATATAAAACACCTAACCTGCCTTGATACTCATTTTTGTAAGTGTGTGCCTTTTGCTAAATATTACACTGATGAAGACTCATCAGGTATAATTATCCAAATACTAAGGTTTTTTTGGCTGTTGATTTTAAGTAAAAATAAGTTCTTGAATCCTGCCAATAATTCATTTGAAGAAACCCCTCTGCTTCTTTTCTTTGTGAAACAGATGTGAAGTTTTTGCTTATGCGAAGCAGGAACCAGATTCTTTATAAAAAGAGTCTCAATCAGAAATCAGTGAGACAACATAGTAAAATAGTTTTTCTACCAAAAAAAGAAAAAAGACATTTATCAATAACCTAGGGCCACTCATTGTTAAGAATTACTGTTCAAGGACTGAAGTTTCCTATTTAATGAACCAAAATAATTTCCTCCATTCATGGTGTTTCTTTTTTGTGTGGAAGAACTTGTCAATTAAACACTTAGATGCAAATGAAATATTTTTTCCTACCTTTTGGTACAGGACCATTCCCTTCACACATCTCTTCACCTCAGTAGTAAAAATGAGATATAAACCATGATTACTGAATTTCTGACAAAACATTCTCATTTTGTGAGGGCAGAGAGAGGTCTTCTAGTGTGAGCATGCTGCTTCACAGGTATGGTTATATTGCTTATAGCTTCAGAATTAAAGGAATTGCTTTGCAGGCCACAGATCATAAAATCATAGAAGGGACATTAATGATCGTCTAGTTCCAACCCCCCTGCTGTAGGCAGAGACATCTTTCACTAGACCAGGTTGCTGAAAGCGCCATCCAGCCTGGCTTTGAATGCTGCCAGGGATGGGGCATCCACAACTTCTCTGGGCAACCAGTGCCAGTGCCTCACCACCCCCATAGTGAAGAATTTCTTCCTTATGTAATCTAAACCTATCCTCATTCATTTTAAAGTCATTCTCCCTTGTCCTATCGCTACATGTGCTTGTGAAAAGTCCCTCTCCATCTTCCTTGTAGGTCCCCTTTAGGTACTGAAAGGTGCTTTAAGGTCTCCTCAGAGCCTTCACTCCAGGCTGCGAGCCCCAGCGCTCTTAGCCTGTTGGGCACAACTCTTTGAGTGCAGCCATTCAGCCAATTCTTTACCCACCGAGTGGTCTCCAGTTTAGAGACAAGGATGTCATGGTGGATAATGTGAAATGTTTTGCACAAGTCCAGGTAATGATGTCAGTTGCTCTTTCCTTATCTACCAATCCTGTAACCCCAGCATAGAAGGCCACCAGATTTGAAGGCACAGTTTGCCATGGATGAAGCCATGTTGGCTCTTACCAATCATCTCTTTATTTTCTATGTACCTTAGCATAGTTTCCAGGAGGATCTGTTCCAAGATCTTGTCAGGCATTGAGGTGAGACTGACTGACCTGTAGTTCCCCAGGCCTTCACTTTTTCCCTTTTTGAAAATGAGTTATGGGTTATGTTCCCTTTTCCATGGGAATTTCACTAGGCTGACATGACTTCTCAAATATGCTGGATAGTGGCTTAGCAGCTTCATCTGCCGGTTCCCTCAAGACCTACAGACGCATCTCATCAGGTCCTATGGACTTGCGCATCTTCAGGCTCCTAAGATGTTCTTGAGCCTGATCTTCTCCTACAGTGAGCAGTTCTTCATTTAGTCAGTCCCTGCCTTTGTCTTCTGCAGCTCAGGTGGTGTGGCTGAAACTCTTGCTGTTGAAGACTCAATCAAAAACATTGTTGAGTATCTCGGCATTCTCCGTAAGCCACGTAACTGGTCTCCTGTTCTGGAGAGGGCACACTTGTAGCCAGTGTACCTATAGAACCTTTTCTTGTTGCTCTTGATGTCAGTCAAGTTTAATTCCGTGAGAGCTTTATCATTCCTAACCTGATCCCTGGATGCTTAGACAATATCTCTGTACTCCTCCCAGGCTACCTGTCTTTGCTTCCACGCTTGGTAGTCTTCCTTTTCGTTGTTTAGTTTGGCCAGGAGATCATTGTTCATCCATGGTGACTTCATGGTATTTTTGCCTGACTTCCTCTTTAAGCTTGGAGAAGGTAACCCTTGAGTATTAACCAGCCTTCATGGGCCCCTATTCCCTCCAGGGCTTTATGCCATGGTACTCTGTCAAGCTGCTCCCATAAGTCTGGTCTCCTGAAGTTCAGGGTAATGAGCTTGCTGTGTGCTCTCCTTGATGCCCCAAGGACCTCGAATTCCACCATTTCATGGTCACTGCAGCCCAGGCTTCCCCTTGAGCTTCACATTCCCCACCAGGCCTTCCTTATTGGTGAGAATTGAGAGCATTGGCGCGTCTATCTCATGGGAAGGAAGTCCTCATGTAAGTATTTATGTATTTCTAGAGTTTTTAAGAAAGAAAACTCAAAACTCTTTAGGTTTCCTGGTGTCCTGTTTTTACTGGGGTAGATTGGCAAAAGATCTTTCATAGGGCCTATCTTAAGGTGATTAAATGGAGAAAGTGCTTACAAATCTAAGGCCTGGGTGTGTGTCTGACAGACTTTGGGACCTATTGACCTGGTGCTTTTGCAAACTCCAGACTAATTTTGAGTATTAGAGCTGGTAGACAATACTGAAATCAGAATTTGTGCAAAAATACTTCTTTTTTTTCTTCACTAATTGCTTATTTTTTGTCCGACAAGTTTGGGTTTTTTTACATTTGATAGGTAGAGATGGGTTTCTCTTAGCTTACCATAGACTGTCCTTGACTTGTAAATTCTCTTCATCAGTAACTAGTGGCGTATCATAAAATGCAGTTTGCAAATGAAGAGAGATAATGAAGCTTACTGTGTGGCTTAATTTTACTCTTGTTTTAAAAAGTGTTGAAAAGCCACTTACTTAAGACTGGGAAACTGTCAGTAGTGGAATTGCGTAGTACATTAAGACATAAACTAACCTGAATATATGCAGCTGTACTGGGAATTAAAAAGAATTTTTGTAGAAATTGGGGAACAGAGGGACTTTTAGCCTGAGATTTCTTCCAGCTTTAATGTCTACCCCACAACCAATGTCAGTGTGGATATCTTGAAATGATAGTGATTATCTGAAACTGGTTGGTCTTTGCTAAGGGTATTTGCAATTTTGAGACTTTTATTGTGTTCAGCCATTGGGCAAACACGGAGCCAAAGCTAAGACAATGCTCTCCACTTGCCCCTGAATCCTAAAACAGCAATTAACTGTTTGACTAAGCAGTCAAAAAACGAAGGTGCTACATGGATTTACATTGCATACATTAATGCATTTTACAGTTGTTGAAGAGTTGACTCTCTTCAGTTTTCTCGGACAGAAGGAATTTCAGCTCATAGACTTCCTGTTTCCTGTTAGTTAGGGAAGTACTAAATGATGGCTCAGGTAATACTTGCATAGCACTCTATGAAGTGTAAGCACATAATGCTGTTTTTAAGCCTAACTGTTTTTCGAATAGGCAAAATACTATCCCAATTATGGTAATGTAACATTTTACTCTGACAAGGAGTCCTAAGAGATGTGACTTGTATCTCAGTTAGGTATAATTATAAATAATATAGATTGCATTCATTTGAATTGCATTTTAAACAAAGTTCTAAATAAACTTAAGTCTCTCAGTAATTTCATTATCTGTTTTACATTATTTTACAGTATATAACATTACATTATTTTTAACTACCTTAGTCATGGAAAACTTGTAAAATTTCCTGTAAGATGTGTTCTCCCAAGTGTTTTGAACTGATCTAAGGCACTGCTCTGCTAGTAGGATTGCCTTACAGTTTTCTTGTACTCTCGTTAGTGTTCCTGATAGTGCTGGTACAAGTAGGGAGAGGAAACATGGAATTGTGCAGTCAGTGCAGGAAGAAGCAGTCCCTTTGAGGTAGCAAAGAGGAATTGCATCTAACAGACTGTGGAATAACATCCTTAGGCTGTCTCTTCTCTGGAGGGCATGTGCAACACTGGACAGTAAAAGAGACTTTCATTCAGTCAAAATACTGTAAGTCTGCAGAAGGCTACAGCTCTGAAAAAATGCTCTCTGAAGAAATGTGAAGTGTGATATCACTAATTGTCCCACACCTTGTGCCTGAATATTTGCTTTTCGGCCTGTGCTCTATCAGCGTGCCTGTGGGATTGCTCTCCAAGTCGGGTGTGCTCAGGTGTGTGGTATCTCATGTGCTCTCAGGGCTCTGTGACAGTGTTCACAACAGATCAGTCAGTCCTATGGCTCATCTTTAGTGCCACCTCCAGCATATGGTATATATGGTGTACATATGGTACACCTATATGGTATTGTTACAACTAGGTCACTGGAGGCCTTGCTAGGTCCTCTCAGTTGTTTCAGCTATTTGAGTGACCACGTCAATCCACAAAGAAATCGGTTTAAAATAAAGCTTGCACCACCATCACAATGGAAAAAGACAAGGTCCTTTTCTTCACCTGATAAAGACCAGGAGACATTTTAGCTGTATCAGGGAAGAAATACTGGGCAGAATGAAATGGAGGTCACTTGAGTGTCAGTAACATAAGCTAGATCTTTGAGTGCAGAGTCATTATTAAGACAAATGCATGTATTTGAGTTTTTTCGTGTTCGTAGTGTCAACATCATAATGTAAGAAAAAAGTTCAGTGCATATATATGAAGAATTTTTTTTGGATACACAAATGAGCAACAATGCAGAGAATAGTTGCTTGGACAACTTCAGTGGCTGAATGGGGCTTGCTTTGCATGTGGAAGTACAATTCTACTTCAAAAATGCAAAGAGTAAACTACTCCTACTTCACCTTGGAAGGAGAGCTGAAGGTTGCGTTAGGTACCGAAGGCAGGTGGAAAGCCATTGCAGTTTCAGACAGAGCCAGTGTTATCTGGGATTTAGTTGTCTTCCAATGAATTGACCACATGGCTAACTACCAGTTACCCTTTTCATGCCTTTCTTTACCAATGCTTTTCAATGGACACTTTCTCTTTTCCAGCTGAGCTGTTGCATTGCAATGGTTCACTCACCAAACTTTCATCTGAGGCACAGTTTGGAATAGTACCTAGTCTATCCATGACAGCAGGATGCATTCAGTCAGAATGTGTAATAGGCAGGGAAGGAATGGAAAAGCACATACTTGAGTATGGCAGTGTCCAAGAGACATTTTTGACCCGCTTATTTGCTGAACATTTCACAGCTTGTTTTCTTTTAATTTGAATGCTTCATCTTGAAAAATG
Source organism: Cnemophilus loriae (assembly GCA_013397755.1). Classification (NCBI taxonomy): domain Eukaryota; kingdom Metazoa; phylum Chordata; class Aves; order Passeriformes; family Corvidae; genus Cnemophilus; species Cnemophilus loriae. The sequence goes on along the minus strand of VZTF01009179.1, from coordinate 544,007 downwards.
GAGAACATAAAGAAAGCAAAAGCAAAAAGGTTTCAAGATCACATTTTTCCAAATATAGATCTTTGTATTTTAATTCCAGATAGCCTGTAATTTCAAAAATCCATTATACTAAAACCCTATTAATACTCAGTTGAAATGAAAAGCTTATAGAGTAGAGGTTAAATAAACTCTTTTGTTTATTTCATGACTGATATATTTTAGTTGGTTTGACTGTTTAGAGGGGAAGAGAAAAACAAAAAGAACTCTAAAATATTTGCACGGCTTCACAGAAAATAAAATAGCAATAAGACCCAAAAGAATTCTTGTTAGTCCACAGTAGTACTGCCATATAAGCGACTCAACCTTGCCTTTGCAGTTGGGAAAATGTACTTTCTAAATTAAAAAATATATGACTGAAATACTACAAAAGTTTTTTCTAATCTCCTCTTGTTTTAAATCAGTTAGAATTATGCAGCATTCCTGAAAATAGTGTTTGTCAGATCTTCTAAAAGCTTCCTGTGATGGAGACTGACAACCTTGTCAGTCCTTAATTAACCTCTAAGAGAAAATGTTTCTTCAAGTTTTTGACTGACTTTTTTTTTTTTTTTTCCTGTAATTCAAGCCCATTAGTTCTTGCCCTATCCACTGCAGACACAGTGAACAAACTGTTCCCTACTTCTTGGTGATAGCCTTGTAAAAACTGTTATTATCCCCACTCTCAATTTTGTCTCATTTAGCCTGATCAGTTCCAGTTTTCTGAGTCTTTCTTCATAGGTCGTGTTTTCTAGATTTCTGATCTCTTTTCTCTCTCAGGGCTTTTTTCAGACAGTTCATTTCTTTCTTTGAAATCTGATGCCCAAAAATGGATGCAGTATTCCAGCTAGAGCTTTTCCACTGCCAGAGTTGAAGGATTACTTCCTGCACTTTGCAGGCTGCTCTCCCATACATGTCACAGAATGGTGATTGCTTCTTTTCACTGTAGCACAACTGTGACTCTCACTCAGCTTATGATCTGCTTTATCTTCCAGACTGTCATTTGGTGCTGCCCATCCTGAACAGCTGATTATTTCTGCCTGATCCTACTCTCTTCTGCTTTTCTGTACAGCATTTCTCTGAACTTCTTCTCTAAGCAATGCTCCAGTTTCTGAAAGTTATTTTAAGTTCTGGCAATGCCTTCCTGTTGCACATTTGCAGACTTAGCTAATGTGGTTTCTGTTCTATTGTCTGAATTCTTAATGAAAATACTGCATTCCATAATGGACCTCCAATCAGCAGGTCGTTCCAGTTGCTCAAAGATTCATTAGGAACCACTCTCTGGTTGTGGTCATTCAAACAGTTTTCACTCACTTTATAGTACTTTAATCTGAAGCTTGTTTCCTAAATTTGTTTATAAAGTTATTATGGGAAATGTTATCAAAAATCTTTTTGAAATCAACATATGTGAGAACCAGTTGTTTTTCTCTGCCATGAATCCTTTTACCATCCTTACAACCGAAGTAGACCAACTTGTGATTTATTCTTGATGAATTAATGTTGATCATTCTCATTTGCTTATCTTTCAATGTGTTTAAATTCTTTATTTGTTCCATTTTTCCAGTGCATTGAATCTGAACTGTCTGCTCTATAATAAAAGACATATATCTGCTATCTGTCTGGCATACTCTCTTTGAGAACTTCTCAGTGACAATGAGTTATAGTTCTGAGGTCATTTCAGTCCCTTCTTGGCTGTCCCAGCATAAAGTTTATAATACACACCTGGTTTGAAAACTTAGATGTTTTTAAAATATTTCCTGGTTTGTTTCCCTATTTTAGGCAGAGATTTCACTTCTTTGCAACTGTATTAGCCACATGGTCTCAGATGATTCTTCTAATAAAAGTGTGCAAAAATTTATTAAGCACTTCAGCTTTCCTAGTCTTTTGTCATAGAGTCGTAGAATCATTATGCTGAAAAATACTTTTAAGAGCAGCAATTCCAACCATTAACTCAGCCCTGCAAGTCCACCACTAAACCATGTCCCTCAGTGCCACATCTGCACATCTGTCAGAGCTGTTACTTTTCTGCTAAGTTTGGCTTCTCTCATTCCATAGCCACAACAGAACAGGCACAATGCAGAATTCCCAGTACTGCAGAAGTGCATCAGGATCTTTCAGCTCTGCTCTTCCCAACAGCCTCCATCACCAATAATGCTCCAATCCTGCTTCCCACTTCTTTGGCATGTTCCTTACGTGGCCAGCTCAAGTGTCTTGTTCAGTGTCCAGGACTGTGTTCAGCAGAGCAGACCCATCATGACCTTCCAAAGCTGAGAGATGTGGTGGTCTGGCTGCCCTATAGAGAACATGCTTTGTGAAGAGCAGTCACAGTCACAGCTGCAGCACCTGCTCTGCTGCACTGGCCAGCAAAGGCTGGAAAAGGCATAGTCAAGTTCCTGAGCTGCCTTTGTATCCCATTCAGCCCCAAATCGCAGCATTTACAGTCATGGTGGCAGTGCTGGCAATCTCACATCAGGTGATTGGGAAAAGAAGAGAGGGAGCATGAGGTAGTTCAAAGGAAATAAAGTTTTATTTTAAAGATGGGTAATTTTAGGCACAGGGAAACAAAGCAGTATTTCCAGAATCTGATAGTAGGTTTTGGAATGTGAAATACCATCCATGTTACTCTTACACCAGAGTTTAATTCTTAGCTATTTAAATAAATCTTTTGGGTATGGGAGTGAGGAGGGGATAAGGTACATGGAAAGGAAATGAGAACGTTATCTCCACTTTACTGTGTAATTCTCATTTAAGAATGGCTGGAGCTTTCTGAAGAATGGATATATCTCAGTATTTCATGTCAGTGGAAAATGCTGTATGAAGAACAGTTACTGTAAATTAGAACTGAGAAACTGCTATTGGACAATTATTATAAATATTAGCGAAGTGCTAATTTCAAAAACAAAACACGGATTTCATTTCGTAGTGTGACAATATTTAATTCTAAAGTTCTCTTGAAAAAGTAACTAGAATAACTCTGATATCTTTTATTTTAATCCCTTGCAGCTCCCAGACAGCTGTATAATGGATTACTATGAAAAATACAAGCACAGAATGAATGAGATTGAAGCATTTAATATGGTAAAAGTTATAGGATTAATACTGTTACCTTGTATATATGTGCTAGTCTAGAACAAAACCCCGTTAAGTTTTATGTGGAGGTGGACTGTCTTACTCTGTGGTATGCAATCTCAAAAAACAAAGCAGTTCCCCCTTCCCTACTTTGGAGCGTTTCCCAATCCAAAACTATATTAGGTGTAAGTAAAGTAATAAAGTGAACACATGGAAGATTCTTTTTCAATAGGGACTGTTGCACTGGAAATTGGAATGTCAGTCTCCTTTTAAACCTAGACTGGTCTCCATGCAGTTATTTCATAAAAAACTCTTTTTATTAAAATTCATTATTTCCCCCTTTAAAGTTGTTCTGCTACATTTAATATTATTTTCTTGTTGGACAATGTCTGAAAACCAACCAAATAACATCGTTCCCTGACTTTATGGCATTCCATGTATTTTTGATCTTTAATATTATCTGCTTTGAGGATGTCCATCCCATAGGGAAAATTAGCAAGGTGACATTTGTATAACAGAACCCCTAAAAAATGATTGACCTTCCTGGAATTGTTCTGAGGAAATGTAGCCATTTGGAAGTGTATTGCCTGTCTTTCCCAAAAGGATTATAGTATCTAATCTTTCTTTCAGCTGAAGGTTGTTCTGGCTCCTTGCATAGAAGTTTTGATACTTTTGGATCGTCTTTGCTACCTCAAGGAGCAGGTATTTTTGCATTCGCTTTTATGATACCTAAAGGCTACATCACTGAAATGAGGCTATTTCAGTCAATTTATTACTGTGCAGACAAAAAGTCTCTGTTGCAGAATTATTATTCTCATCATATTTGCAAAAGGATAAGCATTCATTCCATTTAGTATAAACATATGCCCAGCAGATGTTTTTATTTTCAGCAAAGCAGCAACAGTAAAGTTTATGCTCTTTTAATTGTATGGTAATTACTAGTCAATAGATAGTAAAAAATAAATTAATCAAAGATGCAGCAAATTAATTTTATACAACATAATGAGATACCTAATAATTTTTTAAAAATTTGGAAATGCTAAACAAACACTGTGCTGTTAATACTCAAACTTCCAATTAATATGCTTTGGAACATATAATTCAAGAAATTTTGAATTAGATCCAAAATGTTTATGACTTTCTTTTACTGTTTCTTAATTAAGATCAATGATGAGAGAGAGTGCACTTCTTCCAACTGTGTGGGTCGGCTGAGGTACATTTGACCAACATACAGCCTGGATATATTTTACAAGTATAGATCTGGGATATAATAAGCAAATGCTACTACATTTACTCCATGATGACTTCCGTTATTACACTGCTTCTTCTAACACTAATTCTGAGCTTGGCCTGGTTAACTTGAAAGCAGTGGTAATACTTTTTCTGCACCAGTAAACGTTTTTCACACAAATAATAATTTGCTAGGAGGAAATGGTAGCATCTTGCAGCTTCTGCTCTGGGCTGTGGTCAAAATAAAATTTCAAAATAAAGTTTAAACTCATTCATATGAATAGCTGTGTTTTTCCACTATAAACCTTTCATTTTAACAGCTGCATTTTATCACAAGTGAAAACTCACTTTATTCTCTGTCATGGTGCAGTTGGAACAACTGAATTGTAGTAAATGTATGCTTTTGTTCTAACTGGTATTTTTACAGAGAGGCAATTTGAAATATTTAAATAATGATGTATTTTCCCAAATGCCAACCAGTTAAAAATTGCATAGGAATCTGTATGATTTCCAAGATGGGAGATCAAACTTGCTGCATATAGCACTAATTCACCTTTTCTAAATGCAATATATGCATGAATTTAATCTTGTACTGATAGATTCACAAACATTGTTTAGGAAGAAAAATAGAAATTATAACAGCCAAATGAAACATGATGACTAGATCCAGCTGGCAGGATTAATTTGAAAAGTCAGTTAATTATCTTCAGTAGTACAATGTGCTACATAAAACAAGTATGACATGATCCTTAATTTCTTTGCTCTATTTCAAGCAAAAAGTACAGCTTTATTGATGAAGGGGGTGGGAAACTATCATTTGATAGTGCCAGAAATAATTTAATGACTTTAAAATACATCCTGTCACGGGTGTCCTTTTTTTTCATAACAAACTGTCCTTGATTTTCTTATTAGGTAAGTGGTTTTCTTGCTTTGGATTAGGATAATTCTATTTATTTTCAATTTTGTATTTCAAAATGTGGACCTATTACCATATCTTAGCTTATAAGTCAAACACATTTTTATGCACTTCAATCGTATATCATTTTCAGGAAAACATTGCCTGGTCTGGACTTGTGAAGTTATTTGATCCTGTGAAGTCCCCCAGATGCTATGCAGTTATTGCTCTGAAGAACCAGTTATGTTCTTAAGTGGAAGCAAATTGCAAAGAGGTTGGAAATTCTGAACTGATACTGCTGTTTCCTCCCTTTTATTCTATTATTTTTAATTGATTCCTCAAGTACAATGTTTGCTTTTCAGATGCAAAAGAAAAAAGTGCAATGCCTCTTTGAATCTTCAGAAATAAATATCTCCTTTATAAATATGATTGCTTCCTTATGTCAGTTATTAAACAGTGTTGACCATCTGACTTTATTATAAATGTTATGGCCCATACTATGTGATTATTATTTAAAATAACATTTATGTTTCTTCTTTTTAAGATATTGTGCTTGTGTATCAAAATCCTTTCTCTTGATACTTCTGATCTCGAGATAACCTTCTCAATTTTTACCAGTGGCTGGTGTCAGCAGTCTCAGACTAGGCTAACTTTTTTTCTTTTCTGGATTCAGATGGTGTAGAGTATAAACAGAAAAATAACCTGCACTGTAAACAAGAGGCTCATAGACTAAATAGGATCTTTGTACTTCCTCTTCTTCAGGTCATCAGGACCAGCTTAATTGTAGAGCAGCATAGAAGAGCCTAAGTAGCGACTACCTGCAAAGGACTGTTTTGTATTAACCCCTTCTTCCTTCAGGCATTTTCCTGGCATCCACTTGTTTGCCTGTCACTCTGAAAGAAAAATATGTGTGCTCTAATCCAGTGGGAGATTTCCCAGTGCTTAAGAATCAGCTGCCCTGCTGGGGCTCACTCTGTAATCCTTGGGTTGTATTGGAAAGCTATTATCTGGCCCAAATCTGTTGGGTATAAATACTTCAGTACCCAAATGAATTGAAACTTCCTAGGCAGTTCCTTGTTAGTTGTGCTGCATTCATGAGTGGGAAATTTATTTGTTGATGCATTTATCTCAATGGGTTGCCTAATTAAACTTGCAGATTTTCCATCAATGAAAAAAAGAGAAAAGTTTATTTTCTAAGTCCTAGTGCTTTTACTAGAATTTTCCAGCATATGTAAAATGTAATTAACTACTAGTGCACAGAAAAAAAGGGCAACAAATAGATAATAAAATACAGCATTAAAGAAGAAAAGAGGAGAATACACGTGGAAGATGAGAATAACAAAACATATATTTATATTAATTGTATAATGACAGTAATTAGACTGAGACTGAGATGTGAGTAGGAATGGATCTTACTCTGTTGCACTTTGCAAAATATAATGAGAGCTTGTGAACATGGCCACTCAAGAAAAGAGAAGTAAGGTATTTTTCTAACAAGTCACATCCTTCTTGGTATATTCACTTGGAAGAAATATTTTGGGTTTATGTCTGTCTAAGCTCACTGCTATCTATTTTAGAACTCCAGTCCTTATTATTTCCTTGGTTCCTTTATGAGCTTCAGATATTTGTTTGGTCTGAGTATATTCAATCCTTAGAGCTGCTGAACATCTTCAGTGCCCCTGGAAATTAACAGAAGTTGCAGGTGTGGAGCAGTAGAGCTAAGAGAAAAATGAGGCCTTCCATATACGCCACCTTTTGTTATACAGAGAATACTGAGGAAACTAACAAGCTGCTGAATTCTTTTCCCAGGAGAGGAATCAAAAGAAAGAAAATCCTTTCCTAACCTCTAAGCATCTGGAAGGAAAAAACCAGTAATATCTGATATGAAAAGGTAATCTAAAGTACATGATGTTAAAAAGAAAAAAGGTGAGCAAAAATCCTAGAAAAATAGGTTTTATTATATTATGTTCTGCTAAGACATGGTGACTAATTGTTAGTGAAGTGTTAGAGTGTTGCCATCCCTATTTTATGTGCTGTTGAAAAAATGTACTTGGGGAAGAAATTGCCTTTTTTTCTGTTATGAATTGGTTCTTCTGCTTTTTCAGACCGAATTCTAAAAACGGGGCATATATGATGTTTAAACAAAGAAAGCACAGTTTCCCACTGAAAACAAGGGCTGAAAAGTAGCTTTCTATGGCCCAAAAATATTCATTTGAGCAAGCTCCATCTGGTTTAATCTGAACTCAGTTGAAATTGCAAAGGATATACAGACTAGTGTTAATTTTGTGTGATATCTGTGTAATGCTAGATAAATTCAAAGTTAAATTTTTATTACTATCTTAAAAGAACATTTGCAACAGTTTAGAAAAACAAGCACATCTCTAGGATTAGCACAAGTGCTTGTCTGCTGTTTTAAAAAGGTCTGAATAAATTTGCATTCTCTCTCCCAGCAACTTCTCAGGCTCTTTCGGTACTTTTCATGCACTTTGTAGTCTATGCAGGCAGAAACAGAGGCGATGTGCTTCTTAGAATAATAACTATCACGAGGTTTATATGATGAGTTTGGATTCAAGCAAAGTCAGTTGCTGTCTGCTCTTGAAGCTGTTTCAAAGCTTTGGGTGCCTCAATACCTATGAGTTATTGTTTACACAATGGAAAAATCCCTGACAGTAATCAAGATGAATAAAACCACTTTTCTTCATGGTTATTGTCAGAAGTTCTCCCATAAAGTAAACTGTATCCTAAATATGATGAAGTGTTTTGATAGGAAAGAATCTCCATTTTCTTCCAGTGTGACAGACCACTATCTATCTTGCTGTGCTCCCTAAGGAACAGAGGATATACCTGCTTTCCATCAGGTGTTTGCCTGATTCTGTTTGTGGCACAGCTATGCATTCTCTAACAGATTCAGAGGGGTTTATTTATCTTTCTTAGGGTTGAAACCTGTTCATAGATGAAGGAATAAGAGTATATGCAGGTTATGTGTGCAACCTTAATATTCAAGAGTTCAGTGTCGCCCTAAAATCTCCAAGCCTGCTTTTGTGACAAACTTAATTCTGCAGGTCGAGTGGGGTTCCTCAGGGGTTGGTATTGGGGCTGATGCTGTTTAACATCCTTGTTGGAGACATGGGTGGTGGAATCGAGTGCACCTCAGCAAGTTTGCAGATGACACCAAGCTGTGTGGTGTGGTCAGTGTGCTGGAGGGAAGGGATGCCATCCAGAGGGATCTTGACAGGCTTGACAGATGGGCCTGTAGGAACCTCATGAAGTTCAACAAGGCCAAGTGGAAGTTCCTGTACCTGGTTGGAGGCAATCCCAAGCACAAACATAGGCTGGGCAGAGAATGGATTGAGATGAGCCCTGGGGAGAAGGACAAGAGGAAATGGTCTCAAGCTGAAGGAGGGTAGGTATACATTAGATGTTAAGAAAAAATGGTGAGGCACTGGAACAGGTTGCCAGAGAGGTTGTGGACTCCTCATCCCAGGGAGTGTTCAAGCCCAAGTTGGATAGGGCTCTCAGGCCTGGTCTGGTAGAGGGTGTCCGTGCCTATGGCAGGGGGGTTGGAACTAGATGATTTTTAAGGTCCCTTCCAACCCACACCATGGTATGATTTTAGGTCTGACTCCTGACTTGTAACATCACACCACAAAAAAAATTTGTGCTGTTTAAGTTTCTGGGGTTTTAGTTTCAAGGGTTTTTTTCTGATTAAATATTAAGTATATTTTATGGTAAATTATCTTCTTCATTGACATTATTCATTTCTGTTAAAGTGCTTAATATCTGCTCAAAGTTAACATGCTTTTGCTATGTCTTGATGGAGTTAAAATCTTGAGACTCTATGTCTTATGATGGCATAAAATCTGCACGGGGAAGCATGCTAAATGTATTTGGCTTTGTGGCAGCTATATGTCTTTTTGATGACTGGAGTACTTATTGGCTTATATTTACTTTTTTCCTAAAAACTATTCTTAGTGTGTCATTATGTTGTCAGAGATCACTGGTACTAAAGGCAAGTGGTAAAATAGGACCAGCACCAAGAAAATCATCCCTGCTTATGTGTGAACTGGCCAACTTAGTGGGGCACTTCAGACTTTCCTTTCCCGGGGATGTAACTGAATACCAATCTTTGCTAGTATCTTTAAATCTCTCTTTCCTATACATCTTATCATTCTCACTGATACCTGTTCTCCTTCTTGCTGATGTGTAGTCTAGTGCACTGAAAAGAAGGGAATTCATGCTAGGCTGTGGGCCATGAAGAATTTTCAGCATTTGTAAGCAAATCAGAACTGAGGTATAGTTGTCCAGACACTTAAACCAGCCACCTGACCCTTAGAACTGTGACTTTAGCTACCTTATAGTTTCTGAAGTCCATTCAAATTTTGCATTCCATAATCCTGCCAGATGGGAGCATGGCCTAATTCTCTGGGGATCCAGCTGCAGTTCTCTCCCTATCTGAAATAACCAACTCAGATTAGTGGGTCTATATTCTGTATCTCCAGGCAACTGCTGAATAAGTTGGTTTCTTTGAATTTGCTTATCCCTGCTTGTTATCTCTGTCAATGTTGTATTTCAGTGTACTCTGAGATAGAGTAAAATCCTTCTGAGATTTAGGATGCCTCAGAGAAGCTACACCACAGTTATGCTTCTTGTTGCTTTCTCCCTTAAATTAATTCCTGATGATCAGAAAGATTAGTAAGCACTAGACATCCTGAGAGGCATAGGCTATTAAAAATTACTGTGCACAATATCTTCTCTTCACGAGTCTTTTTCAATTCAAGAGCTCTGAGGCATTTTCTTCACAGGAATTCCAGAGCACATTATCATTAAACCCAGACATCTAAGGGAAACCCACCAACATAATGAAGATTGGCCTCAAACTGTTAAAACATGCTGCCATACACCCATCTTCCCAGTATAAACCTGCATTCTCTTCAAGGCTGTCTGCAATGTCTGTATCAAACTGGAAAGAGATAGACGCTTGTCTCACATTCACAGTGATGCCATTCATGAAATCAGCAAGAGAATGACATTCTACTCTCTGCTTTATGCTAAAAGGCAACGGAACCCTTAGAATGGGTATGCCCAACATTCAGATATTTCTCCTGATACCATTATTGAAATCCTTTAAACAGATTTCTTCAGTCAGTTCAGTCTGTTACTTACTTCAGTCTCTACTGACTATATCATCAACAGGTCTACAATGTCCTGTGGTTTATGTTCCACAGGTGGACCTTTCTCATAATACACTTGTCCAAACAGTAAATTACTTCAACTGATTGCTAGGAGTGGTAGCTACTCCTAGATTTACTGATGGATTTTATAGTAAATTCAAGTTGTTTTATCCAAGTGGAATCCTGCTATATACCATCATTTTCTCAGAAATGTGCATTTGAAGAAAATGGTGTCTAGATTACCAATTAAATGTAAAAGAAATTGAAATTGTACTGTGTAAGTGTGTTCTTGGGTAGGAAAGCACAGTATATGTCAAGTTACATCATGAGGTGCACTGTTGGCCAGAATTTGATGATTCACAAATACAAAACACATAGACAGGATTACATGGAGAAAATAGCTCAGAGATTTGCAGTTACCGTAAAGTGTATTGCTGTTCTTTATAAACCGTAAGAAGAGATGTAATTATGATATTTAATTGGAACACAGGAAAGCTGTTTACTTACTTTCGGTAAGTAAACAGGAGAGTCACATTTTAAACTTGCCTTACGATTTAGGAACCAGCTGCAAAAGTGACAATTTTTTGGGAGGCAACCACCTGATATACTGTTCACCCCAGGAAATCAAGCTGTCTTCTATACAGCATTTATTTTGTACCTGTTCTATAATCCAAGTCTATGCTTGTTTTTGTTTGTTTTGGTTTGGGGTTTTTTTGTGTGTAATAGGTGATTATTAAATTATCTCTTTTCAGTGTTTTGCAATTACAGTCACAGTAGTTGTGTAATAAGCAAGGACTTTTGATTTCTTCTTGTAGCTAACACATGCTAACAAGATACATTTATTTAATATCTTTGTTTAAGAGTAACAAAGACTGTCCAAAAGCAAAAGATCACTTCTGAATTAAGCTGCAGTTTATCTGTGGATTAAAAAATTCTGCATGTGAAACCTATGAAAGTTTTCATTACAAAATTCTCAGATTTATATAAGTCTCCTTCTCTTTGCTTCTGGACAAGTATGAACTTACTGATGTAGATAAAGATGTTGTCGGGGTAGCTGGTATTGGGTTTCACATGGAATTTATCAGGAAAATCAAGATGCAGTAAAGCTACTGAGCCAACAAATCAGATTGTTAGACCGAAGCTGAGATGGCCTTAACACACTGTCAACTCTTTCATGACTCACTGATGAAAAGAGCAAAGCTGTCTGCTTACTGAATAACTTGGTGTCTGGCACTGAAGGAGAAAATTCCAAGGGAGAAAGGAGCAGTGATCACCTCTCCCGATTATACAAACTTTCAGAAACAATAATTAAAATGTACAGTTGTAAATCTATGCTGTTTATTACACCTCCTATTATTAGAGTAATGAATAAAGACTGACAGGAGAAGCAACCATGCTGTTTCTCAACTATAAATCCTAAATTCACTTGTTAGTCTTAGAAAGGCTAAAGTCATCAAGAGGACACACAGATGTTAAAAAGTGCGAAAAGAGCTGTACATTGCTTGAATAAATGTGCCATTTGCTAAGCTTTTTATACTCTGAGGTATGGGCATCAATTCAAAGAACACAACTCACAAAATACTCAATGAGCAGCCTATTAAACAAGTTTTATCAATTTTAAGCTCTCCAGTGTTTATTGACAGGCTATTATTAGCTAATAAAAAAATGCAAACCCTTCATTTCACAGAAATTTTAATTTTAATTTGAGAATATGAATAATGGTAGAGAGTCACATAGTAAAAATGCAGGTCCTTAAGATTACCCCTAGATAAATTCTTGATTTAAGTAAAAGATGTCTGTCCAACAATGTAGTGAAGACCTGCATTGTCTTTTGAGTCACTGGCTAATTTCTGTTGATTTCCATGGGAGCAGGCTTGGATACAAAAGCATCTGCTGAAGACAAACAGTGTGGATGATCAAATACCTTTTGTACAAGGACAGTTCCAAATTTACATTTCTGAAGGTGAAGAGATCATGTACGCTTCCTTTATCCATACATATTGAAGTTCAGCAGTATAGAAATGATTGTGAATGCTGGTTCATCGTTGAAATCTTCCTGACATATAGTAAGAGAAGGTTTAAATGGCTTTTTGTTCTTTTTTTAAAATTTCAGATAATATGTTTGAATGCATCACAAACTCTCAGGATTTTCTCTTCTCCTCTCACTAGTCCTTAACAATGAGGGCACTGACTACAGTAACAGAGTTAAATGGCACTTTTTGTTCCTAAGAACAACTGAAGTGTCACAGCTTGTGTTTTGGCTGAGTCCAATGGTATAACTCTCATGAACACCATTATAACTGGTTTTATGAATAAGGAAAGTAAGATTTAGCCTTAATTTTTTAAGAAAGCAACACTTGTCACAGTACTTTAACAAAATATTTTCATAGCAAAATTTCAGTTTGTATTCACTTTTCCTTTTGCCCTGTATTTCCCTTCCTGTCTTTCGTCTATGCAGAAATTTTATAAAACATTGCAAAACAAAAAATTTAATTTATGTGAGTGGTATGTTTCCCCAGTTAGCCACCTCTACCAGCACTCTGTAGGCAGCACATCCCTTATTCATGAACCATGAGTTAAAGAAAGGAATGTTAATTAATAACTCTTTCTGTAGCCCATGAATTCAATAGAACCTATAAATGTTGATTGTCTGACAGAAATTTTGATTGATTTTTATAATTCCATTTAGGATGTATTTTAAGAATGGATTTCTATATAAAACATTTTTAAAGGTGATTTTATGAAAATATTTTACAGCAGGACTTGAAAATTATGTAACTGGAGGTGGAATCTCAGTGGAGAATTAAAATAATATTTCAGGTTACCAGTGGGGATAATTGAATAAAAATCCTGTTTGTTATGATTTAGCAACAACATAAATTAATGAAGTGTAAAAGGTATCACAATTATTCATTCACTTCTAGTTTATTGAAATATTGCAGCCTCGTATGTTGCTAATTTACTTTTCTTTGGCGAACTGCACTTAAGATTTTGGAAGAGCAAATCTGGGAACATTCGTGTTTTTACGCATTAGTGTTTTACAGTTCTGTTGAATGAAATAGAAGTGTACGATATGGTAAGCAATGTCATGTTTCTCCATAAAAAAAGCTGCCAAAACAAATCCGAATACATGCAGGAGAAGATTACAGTTCACAGTAAGCATTTAGTATCTTTATCAGTTTGTCATCAGAAGTTAATGTCAGCTTAATTCACTGCTTTTTAGTCAGTTAAGGTTTGAGACTAGCTTCACATTATGATTTTCCATCTCAGGAAAGGAAAGATAGATTCACTTTACCCCATGTAAAACTGCTGTATTATTACCTCGTGTCCCAGAGGCCACATAAGCCTATTAGTCTGGGATTCCCCCAAATTAATTCTATGCTCTGCAGCATCACCAGTTGGCTGTGATGCAGGGCTGCCCTGATATGGTTCCACGCCTGTATAGCCCAGGGGAAGGAGCATGTGTGTGCTCTGAGCATTATCTGGGGTTTTGAGACAGGATAAATAAGGAAGAATGAAAAAGTTTTTTTACTCCTGTTCTCCCACTCACACCTTGTGTTATGCCTTCAAGCGCTTTGGGTTGAGTTTCTGTTACTGTCTAAGGGTAGCAGTGAACAGCTCACATAGTTCTTGAGGGTCAAGCATTGCTCCTGCATATCTCTTCCATGTAATTGGTGCCTGGGACATGCTGCCACTAAAGGCTGGATAATTCCCTTTGTGGAAGTCAGCCTCATTTGTACCTGTTATGTCCAGTCCTCGCAGAGAGTAGCCTTATTAATGCATTGGTGTGGTCATTTAAGGAACTGTTCTTTTCTACAGGAAACAGGTGCAGGATTTACATTCTCTTCTAGAAGTGACACTGTGCTTTGCAGTATGGTGGGGTCTGCTGTTCCAGGTTGTTCTGAGCATTTTTTATTGAACTGGAGTTCTTCACTTGAACAGTGAAATCACAGGCTTGCCACTGAACATTGCAATACATCTTATCATTCCCAAGTTGCCTGGAGGACATTATTAAAAAGAAACGAAACAAAACAAAACCAGTTTCTGTTGAGACAGGTATTTTTATGTGTGATAAATCATAAATATCCCCCTTTGTTGGCAGAAGAGCACATACACTACGTGCATTATCACTGCATTTGCATTCTGACAACCCTCTTAACGACAAAATGCTCTTCGAAGTGCTTTTCAAAAACTGACCTTCACTCTTGAAACATCTCCTCAGGGCAACTATCTTTTTGTATTATAAGTGTAGTTTTTATCTTTAATTTCCATGGACTTTTCACCTGTTCTTTGTGGGTTTTTTCTTCTGTTGAGGGATAATGGAGTGTTGGGGAGAAGCACCATTTTCCAGTTGAAGTAAAAGTTTGTTACATATATTTTGGAATAATTTAAATAAGATTTCATACAGAAAAGAAATCTGAATTTTGTTTTGTAGATGCTGAAGAGGTCTGTGCCCATTACAAAGTTTTGAACTTAGAAAGTTCTGATGTCAATATACACAGTTTCTATGGCTTTCAAAAACAAAACAGTGATGTGCTGAGCAACGTGAATTCCAGTGCTCTGCTTTCCCAAAAACCTAACCAAATTATTCTAGACAGGCAGTTTTATGTAACAATGAAAACCTAAAATCCCTAATGTTTGTTATGAAAGCCAGTTATAGACCTATTAATATTTAAAGGTCTTTTTCATTTTTTTTTTGTGTCTAATCAATGTATCTTCTGTTGAAAGTGACCTTAGAAGTGTTTACATTCAGTTTCTGAAAAATTGTGTATTTATTTGTTGGCTTAAAATGCCAGGTTTTTTTACCTCTGCAATTTGTTGCTAAGTTGCCCTAAAAAGCAGACAGGTAATAAATTACTTCCCGTACAGAACAAGGATGCTTCAGTAAAGCCTTTCAGAAGAATACTACAAAGCATTCTTATTTTTTGAACTGAATGTCACCTTTCCTTGAAAAAAGAATATTTTTCATCGAGTGTCTATTTCCTACATAGAAGGACAGGAAAACATGTCTACAGACTGATTGATTATTATAACTTTTCACTTGGTTTATTTGAATTCTGGTCCTAGGTATAAAATACATTATCTACTTATATCTAATGTAAACCCTATTTGAAGAGCTAAAAATCAGCCTGCAAGATTCCTACCTAATTCTGTCTTATTGTTTGCTGTGATTCCTCCCTGATGTGAATTGTACTAACAGATCCTATTTATCTCTCGTACTTGTTGTCTTGAAGGATACATTAATTTCTTCAGGGAACAACTTGGCCTGCAGATTGTTCACAAATGATATGTAATGATTATTTTCCACTGCTTTGTTTTCTGACTGGATAATTTTTGCAGGAAAGCAAGGTCTGTTTATGCAGACATTGGTTCATCTGCTTAGCCTCACTACTTTAGTCCTGTCTAGGTCATGAGGCACTGCATTGTAGTACAGATAAGTGGGAGATATCTTACAGGATCATGAGCTAGAACAGCAACAATGGCAAATTGAATGGTGGATTAATGATGGTATATGAATTATGAACTGTATTTCCCACTACTATAAAAGCGTCTGATCAAAATTAGCAGTTGTTACTACTCAATTAATGAAGAGAATTTACAAAAGTATTTATGGAACATGTACACCAAATAGGCACAAACAAAGCCTAAGAAATAAGTTTTTAAAATAAATTAGGTAGTTAAAGAAAGGAAACATTTCTGAAACATATTTACCCCAGACTTTTCTGCAAGATTAATATGGTATGTGTAATATACACATTTAATATTTATGTTTGTATCATGATCAAATTAATTATGCTGTGAACCAATACCAGAGAATCTAGGAAGGAAATTCAGACATTTGATGCCAGAAAGAACATTGCATGATAGGCAGACTGAACATTGAAAGAAAGTGCACAAAAAATAGCCAAATATGTAGCAAATCGGACATACCACAGAATGTTTTGGAAACACAGCAACAGCAACAATGGAAACTTTCAGACTTTGTTTAGCTAAAATAGAAAACAAAAGCAAGACTGACTGAATTAATTAATGAAAAAAAAGATGTTGACCATTTGGAACATAGCAAATGTAAACCAAAATAATTGAGCAGAATATAAATTAGAATTGTTTCCAGTTAGTGTATCTATTTTTACACATTGTATGCTCAACAGACACAAAATTTTATAAATACTTTTCTATAATGGGAATACTCAAAGCCAACTTGGTGAGCATTAAAGACATAAGGCTACATGTTTGACTCAAATATGCTTGAATATAACTATTTGATTTACAAAAATTATCATGTGTGTACTGTCATGGTGTGTAAATACACACCTTGCAGCACCGTGCTTGAATGGCTCAGAGTGAAGAATTTCTGATACTGATTTTACTGTGTCTAGATCTGTGTTTCACAGTTTTTACAAATACATCAGGATTTGATGAAAGTTGCAAATTAGACAAAGCCATAATAACGTTTCCATTAAGTTTTATCTTGTTTCTCTATTTTCATTTTCAATTTCGTTTTTTCAGTTCTGGACAAGAAAGTCACCTTAACTTTTTGTATTGTTTTAGTAAATATTCTCACTGCTCTCTATTGAACATGAGGTGAGGTAATACTGCCATGAAAGGAACATCTTCTCAGTTTCAATCTGTTTTGTCAATCGTTAATACAAATCTAAACATTACATAGTAACCCCAGGAGCTTTTTTCTTCCCATTTCCCATTGCCTTATGCAAGCCTGTTCTAATGCTGTAGGGCTCAGGGAAGAAGCAGTGTTGGAAATCCTTGTTGGCTTTTCTTAGAATGTATTTTCTGCCTGCTTTTTTTCCTAATCACTCCTGTGACAAATCCAGTGTCTGAGCATGCTTTTTTGTATTTACTTGGCATGAGTGAGTCTTTTGCATTGTTCTCCTGCACTAACAGTGTGAAATACTTAAGGAGAAGCCATTTCTGCTCATATCTGAGCAAAGACTGCTTTATGCTATCCTATCAGGCATTCAGAAGCCAGTATTATTAATGGTGAGAACAAAAAGTGTTGTTTATTTATTTATTTGTTTACTTCAATGCATTCCTTGCTTTCTTAACTGCATGGTTCACCTCCAACACTGTTTGAGTGGGATAATACTTGTTAAATTGAAGAGATCCTTTTTTAGCCACTTGACTCCAAGCATTTCAAGGAAAGCTGCCAAATGTGATTTCTTAGGGCTGTACCTTAATGCAGAAAATACTGGCAAGAGGAAGAAAGGGCTGGAGTTCACAAGCAACTTCCACTTACCAGGAAAGTCAGCTTTACCTTCTGAAGGTTATATATGAAGTGTTGCAAGTTAGCAAGTTGTAGACAAGGATATTTGTGGCAATATTTTATAACCACTTTTACCAAGGATGCATGAAGGATACAAGATTTGACCAGTTACAAAGATTTTTATTATTTGTTTGGGAAGGAGAGATAAGTGGTTAAATTCCTCAGCTCATGTCCTTCCTCCAGTTATGCAGCTACTGAAAGCAGATTTTTTGAACTTTATGAAAGATAATTCATTCTGTGTAGTTCTTCTGTAGTAGTAGTAGTTCCGTGCGTGCTCTTCTTCAAGAATTTATTAGATTTTTCTTGAAATATTTTTCAGGTTTTCCTTTATTAGTATGACAGTTAATCACCAGCCAAATAATCAGCATTCCTAGCTGCATTCCTACCAGTCCCGGATTTCTTGTATAGCCTATGAAAAAGGAAAAAAGTGAATTGATGGGGACAGTGCTTCTCTGTGTGACCTGTATAATCAGAACTTCCTCTACTCAGTGAAAAATATAAGGAATTTTCCTGATCTTTGTACCATTTTTATGGCATGTAGCAAGGACACCAGTACATTTTCTATTACAAACAAGTATCAACAATCCAGACTAGTTCTCATATGGTTTTTTTCCCAGGAAGTTAAATTAAGGATTTCTTTTAATTAATACAAATGCTCCTTTTATTGTAGCGGTAAGCAGGAAAAAAAGTAGAAAATCAACCAATTTACACAATGTCTTTTTCACCATATAAACCAAATTTCGAATGTCAGTATCAAGCCTTCAGGGCATGAATTTTTAAAGCTACCACCCCACATTAACTAAGGAATGTTATAGTTATCCTAAAAGTAAAATCCTTACATTTGCCAAGAAAATAAGCTTAAATTTTGTCTGCTAGGTTTCCCTTCTTTCAGATTTCACTTTTGTGTCTATGTATGCATAAACATGTGTCATATGCTTATATATTTTTAATGTCCTACCTGGACTTTAAAAGTCTTACTGGAAAAGAAAACTGTGAATTCAAAGTGTTGAACTATAGGTTACTCCTGGTAGACTGGAATTTGTTCATGTACGGTTTTGGGTTCCATAAGCCCCTCTGTTAACCTTTGACTTACTCCAATTCAAAGCACTGTCTACACTGTAGATTCCTGAAAATGGAAGTGCTTGACAGAGGCTTACTGTACAAACTCGGTATGGATTGTTTTCCCCTCAAGAAAACTTAGGTTATGTTATACCACAGTAATTGCAGAAGGATGGCGATGTCACCTTGCCAGGCTTCTGGCAATTTTCCAGTCTTCTAAGCTTGCAGACCTCGGAAATCCATTTAGCTCCCCACAGAATATAAATTTGAGTATTTGCACATGGATTTAGCTCACAACTGAATGTTTCCTGTTCAAAATCCACATTTTTTTTCCTCTAAACACAGGTAGAATACCTGTGAAGGTTCAGAGAAAATCTGCAGAGCTCTCTTCTGAGAGTAAGGAAGACAGATGCAACAGGGCCATGTAACAAGGGATGGAAAGAATGATTTTTTATACTGATGTGTGCAGTAAATCACTGACTGTCACAGATAATCAGTTTTTCCCTGCTACCACCCCAGGCCTCCTACGTCTCTATATATGACTGGCTCCAAAGGCACAGGGTTCCACACCTCCCATTCCATCTTTTGTAAGGTTGTCTTCCAGCCCTGTTCACAGTAACTCACAGCACACAGCCTCTCAATGCATACAGTAATGAGCGCAAAGCTGGCAGGAAGATGAGCATTGATATGGGATGAATGCTCACTTCAGCCTTTCCAGTTCGGCATTGTGTCTGTATCCTGCTTGCCACTTCACCTCCACTCATCTGCATCCTCACCTCTCACTGAGTCCATTGCTTATGCATCCGAGGGCACTCAGGCTTCACTGCATTAGGATGGTTTTATGTAAAAATGATGACACAGAAAATGTTCAGTTGGCACAAAGCCAACTCAGCTCTGGCGAAGCTTGATATCCAATCTAACTCACAGGTGACCTCCACTCACTAGAATCAAAAGGGCTACATGACCCCTATAGAGCCCTTCCAGACCCATATCCTTATCCCAGTGTATCATCTTCCAAATGTTTTACTTTCCTTATCAAGGCTAGAAATAGCAATTTACACAGTGTCAGGTTTCAAATCTTCCCAGTCCTCTAGGCAACCACTGAAGCCTTTTGTGAATTATGAAATAAGGTTAGTACTGGCACTCAGAGTGACATAAAGAATATGTTCATAGGTGCTTCTTCCTAGCTTTGACCCTAAGAATATTGAAATACATTTCCATGCCTATTTTGCAAAGGAGAGAATGAAGACAAATACAATAAACTGTGTTCTGCAGAAGAGACAAAGTGGAAATAGATGCTCTCCTTCTACATGTCAGCGTGCTCACTTTACATTCACCTTTTCATGATAGGGCTTCTGAAGTAAAATATTCTTTGGTTAACCTGCAACTTTCTCCCTGTCTAAAACAGTGACTTCATAGAATAAAAGTACAATATAAATTAAAGGCATATCTCACAGGAATAAAAAAAAATCAATAGTATTTAAAGAGCACTTTAATACTTGAGTTTGAAAATCAATTTAAATATATACTCATGTTCATCAAATGTGTGTTTAAATTTGCATTCAGACCCAAAGCTATTGTGATTATGCAATTCTGGACTCTGAGATATGCAGGCAGGGAAAAAAATTACAGACTAATGGAAAACTTATTAGAAAATGCAAAAAAAAAATTTAAAAGTTTATATTAAATATCAAGAAGTCCTATATCATTGTGTATCAAGAAAAATACAGTTACACATCTTCAGCTTTGACTGAGGTTCCTTTGTGTAAGTTTCTAAACTAGCAAGGAGCTACAGATTTCCCAAACCCTTCAAAAGCTGCAGGGAATGCATTGTACTCTGCTGACGCTCACTTTCTGCGTGTGCTGCCAGCGTACAACTCAGGCACTGAGGTCATGCTCTGACTGCACACTGGAGTCAGGTTTAGAGTCTACAGTGCCAGATCAAAAATCACACAGTGTAAAGGCAGCATTAACACCCTGTTGCGTGCTCTTAATTTTACAAATCAATATTTATATGACTACAACTGATCTGGATCAAGAATATATTACTGGGTGATCTGGAAATGCATTGATCCAGTGTTAATGACTGGGAGATTACAAACTAAAGCAGACATTTGTCAAGCACTTTGATACTTATGTTTCCTAATGCATGCAGGATGCCAGAAAGGGAACTGAAAATGATTTTTAAAAGGCAGCTTGAATAATAAATAGAATTATTTAAAAATATGTGAAATCTTGAAGAAATGTGGAGTACATCGAGCAGAACTTGACTGTCTTCACAAACGCCAGGACAGACAGAAAAGGCACACTCTGAAACTCACAGAAGTGGAGGAATGCTCTGCTCCATGTTACATCAAATGGGAGAGAGGTGTTCTTCATCACAGAATGAAAAGAGGATACAAGACTTTCTGACTTACAGAGGGTTGAAGCACCTCAAATTTTGGAGGCTAAGTTTCTGTATAGAAAATCACATTGGAAATCTGAAACAGAAGACGCTAATTAATAGGCGATCCAGTTTCAAATGTTTAAAAATTTACTTGGATTTTTACTTTGAAGAAGTGAAGGCAATTTTGACCCAGAAGATGCAAAAGAAGATGAACTACTGCAATAAGGAAGAAATAAAGTGTGTGGAGATGAAAATCAGCATACATGAAACAGTTCCATGCATTGCAATAAACAACACAATTCCTGGCCTTCAGAAGAGAACGCAGACACTGTAAGTAATTACACCACGTTGTGAGAGTTTACTGGTGCCAGGAGAGAATGAAGAAACAGGAATTTTTGGACGTCATTGCATCAAAAGATGAATTAACCTCCAGTCCAAAACAAATGAAACATTTATTCATTTTAAGTTGGACACAGGTGCACAAAAGTGTGCAGCCAGAAACCACAATATTATCACTGAAAAAAAAAGCCAGAGTCAGTAGAAGGTAACAGTTAGAGTCAGGGTTAAATAGGCATGATCTTTCACCTATTAAGGAAAAAATTGTGTAGGTAAAAACGATTTGGATACTTCACAATTTCTGAAACCCCTCCCCCAAAAAAGTGTTTGTTTTTGTAAATTATCTTCTCAAGAAGAATCATTGTTGAAAGAAACAAAATACTGAGGAAGAGTTTAAGAATGCTCTCTAGTAGATAACATATTTCCCAAAGGAGTACCTGCCAGGTCTGGCAGAACTGACAGTTCACACTTCCAGCAAAGTTCTGCTTACTGTTAGGGATCTCTTAGCTGGCAGAAATAAGCATGTGAGCAAGACCAGAAGCTTTGTGTTGTGCCAGACATTACTAAAGATATAGATCTAAAACCTCACAATTTAATTTGAGCATAAGGAACAGAAGCAAGGGATGAACATGGTAAAGCACACGGGCAAAAAAGATGTCCTCATCCATCCTTTCCTATTTGGAATGTTCCATGGCCCTGTCTCAGGGTCCTGATGGCACTGCAGTCCTCAGGCTCCTGATGCTCTTCCCAGCGCTGCCCCTACTTTGCCCATGGCCCGTGACGCCATGTGAGCCCCTGAGCCATCAGCCTGTGCCCCAGGAGCTCTGCAGCAGCATCGCTCCCAGCTCCCCACATGCTCCTGCCCACAGGCCCATGGCTCAGCCTCAGCCCCATCCCCAGGGAGGGCCCAGCACCCTGGGATAGGCTGTCCCTGTCTGGGACAGTGGGATGGGGCCTGGTGCCAGGCACTGCCCTACTACACCCAGGAGCCCCGGCCCCCCACTGCACCCCAGCACCCCGAAGAGCATCCAAAGCCACGACAGTTGACACAGCCCAGCACCTTTCCAGGGATGCTTCATTAGGAGTTTGTCTTGAACCTGTGTCCTCTAATTTCTGCCTATGAATAGAGACATGGTCTCTAGTCTAGTTGTGCTCTGCTGGTATCTTACGGATAGATGAGACAATATTTTGAAAGTTTTTGCTGCATTAACATGCTTTTTGGTTATTGATTTTCAGTTTACATTCAGTGGGGTAAAAAGAGTGGTAAGGAATTAAAACTTCAAGAAGCACTTTTATAACCAGAGCCATAATCTGTGGGCATGAGCACTTGGTTCATGCTCAGCTCGAAATGGTGCAGGAGTGGAAAGAGCTCTCTGCCAGGCTTCTCCAGTGCAAAACCTGAAAAGGAGTTGTTGAATAAAGGATCTCGTTGAGAAAACAAAATGCCTTTTAGCTGGTATCTGAGTGGCTGGACTTGAAGTTCCCGTTCCCCAGAGGCAATCCTGTTGGTATCACATCTGAATTTTAGGGACTGAAATTTTAGGCACCCAGGAGATCTGGGTACTACTAAGTAGTAGCTGACAAAGTTAAGGGATGGCAGAATCAAGCATCCATATGCATAGTAAACCATCTGCATCTCACCAGTATGAAAAACTTCACAGACAGGATTTACTTTCCTTAGTCTTTCTTATTCTTTATTTATACTTACCCCCTTATTCATTGTGGAATTCCTAAAAAAAAAAAGGTCTACAGTTTTTCTTGAAGAAAATTAGCAAAGACTACTGCTGGCTTTTAAAATACGAGTAGCAGGTGTTATAATCACATAATAACTTAGGCTGGAAGGGACCTCTGGGGGTCAGCCCCCAAAGTAGGGCTAACTCCAAAGTCAGCCAAAAGCTAAGATGAAGAAGATGTAGCAGTCTCCATTTATAGTGTGAGTGGGCAGAACACAGCAGATGGTGGGCATTCAGTCTAGCCTTCTTCACATCTCTGGGGCTGCCGAGATCACAACTGTAGCAAAAAGAGAAGGGAAAAGGGAGACAATTAAACACTTGCTTCTCCTGACCATGTTCTGAAGGGTTTGCTTGCTTCACCTGTGTGCTGTGTGGAGTGCAGGCATTTAAGATGTGCTCTGAAAACGTCTCCCAGACCAGTGCAGCAGCCTTGGGCAGGGGCTCCCAATTCCATCCCTCTAGTTCTAAATTAGATGTAGCACCAGGCGCAGACAGCACTGCTTAGCCCTGCCAACAAGAAATACATGTGCACATGCCAAGAATAGGACCTACAGATATCAATGGAAAGTCTGTGATGAAAACAAGAGTGCCTACAGAGTTTAAGCAAATCCAAGGTCTGTTAGCAGCTGCTCAGAGATTCACAGGATTATGTTTTTGTGCATTGACACTTACATATGACCTATATTTCACCTGAAACGGTGTCCTTTTCTGGTGCCTGCAGTGCCACATTGTTACTGATTGTAAGAGCACAGCCCTGTGTTTACGCAGGTTTGTCTCTGCAGGTCATTAGCAACACTTGATCACTGCACTTTCCCTTCCAAATTCTATTTTCGAATTATAATTTAGAGAATAACTTTCTGACCTAGTACATGTGGAATCACTTCTGTGAATGACTACAAAAAAAGACTGCTCTTTTTCTTATAATTGTCAAATTGCTCGAGATGATGTTCTTCGTTTCTCTTAATTATTTTATCATTGCAAAAAAGAGTCAGTTTTTATTGGAAAACCACTAGTTAAAGTCTTTTAAATTGCTTCTGCGAAGGAATTGTGTACTGCTTTCTATACCTCTAGCACCTGATTTGTGTGCCCAGAACACATGCTTCATTAGCCCCTTTCACAAGCTAAGCGTCTGCTGCTTCAAATGTAATGCAAATCACTTTTTAATGGTCACATTGACTAGATAGGAAATGCTTTTGTTGGAGCTATGACTTGTAGTTAATTAAGCCAATTAGCATGTGATATAAGCACTTCTGAGAAGACAAAGCCCAAGAATAGCTCTCAAAAGACGGTGGAAGACTTTCATGCAGATAGAAATGTTACAGAAGGGAAAGGGAATGAAGTAAGATGAAGTTTAAAAATAAATTCTAAATGTATTCACTACTTCTTCTAGTTTATAGCAGTCTCAGCCGATCTCCTGTAAGAAACATGTTTGTGCGGCTGAGAATCTACTTACTATGTCTGTGTAAGGAGATAAAAACAGACTTTTTAGTCAGCAGAGATGATGGGCAATAATATTGCTGCTGAGATCCTGCTTATATTATGAAATTATCTGATTTATCAATTGCACTTTTGACTTCCTTCCAAAAGAAGACTTTTCTGCTTAACACCACAAGAGGCTTAGAGTCTGGCTGTGAGGGTAAGGATGGTCCTCTCTTCAAAGTAACGACCAAAAAGACTCCTGAGCCTTTAAAATGGAAATGTATCACATTCCTTCTAACACTGTTTCTTGGAGTAATGGGTAACACTGAGACATTTTATAATTTAACCATCCTAGAAATATGCAGTCTACATGAAGTCTTAGGAATAAGTTGCATTGGTCTTTCAGAAATTCTACTAAATGAGATCCATGGATGGTTTGAAACATGCAGTGACCAAGAGGTGTAAGTTATGATACAATCCTTTCAGTGTGCATGATACCTGGATTTAATTTGCTGGGATTTTCAATGCTTTTGAGAAATCTGGTTTTGCTCAATGTAAAATAACAAATCTTTTGCAGTCTTTCCTTATACAGTTTGAACCTTGTTATTTTTTTGCCAGTTGCTTCTTCTGTTATATCCTGGAATGAAACTTTATTCTCAAACAAAGAAAAATCTGATTCTGTCAGATAGAGTAGAAGTTGATTAGGATGCTAAACTACGTAATTGCTATTGGTAGTTAATTTTCGTTCCTTTCTAATTAAATTAATAAGAAAAAAAGTGTCAAATCAGCTGGCAGGATTTTGAACAAAGGAAATGAGCTTTTATGCCTACATTGCATTCTTATGCTTGCATTGAAAATTTGCTAGCTTCTCTTGCAAAACTTCAGACTAGAAAATTGCTGCCTTTCCAGTGTTCGCCCCCATGCAATTTTGTTGCATCCTTCCTCTTTTTTCCTCCCTCTTTTTCTTCTTTCCACCCTGAATATACACATTACATGTTTAGCTTAATTAATCATAATCAATTGCCTTTAAGAGATCAGACCCGACACTCCCCAGCTGATGTAGAATTTCATACAAATACAAATGACTAATTGTGTGACAGACATCTTTTGCAAGAGGAAAGCCTGGACAATTCTAGTTGTTCGGTCTTCATCTAAAAAAGGAATAGACTCTGCTCTAGTTCTTTCATCTACATAAAGATGCCTTGCAAAGAGATTTGTTGTCTCACTTATCAACTATGTTCCGTAGTTGCTCCACAGTTTCTTCTCTATTTGTTTGTAATGAGGATGTCACAATGTCCATAATCTTTTGATCCGTAATTTTATAGTGCTCAGTAGCAATGGCTAAGAGTTTCTGTTCTTCGCCCTTGATTTGGATTTAGGAATGGGGTGTTTTGATTTCTCTGACAGTAAATAAAGAGGGTTTTTTTTAGGAACATGTCCTAATCAAAGAGGTTATAGTGAAGATGCAAGTCCTCTTGAAAAGTCCTATATGGTTTTTATAGAACGGTTAATTTTCTTTCCTCATAGAATAATCTTATCTTGATCTTATCATTCAGTTCTGCAAAGAGCTAAATACTCTTGACTTATATTGACTTGAATGAAATGGAGGGGACTCACTGCACTACAGAATTGTGACCAGTATTTGGTAAATCACTGTTGGTCTCAAACCTTGCCTATATATACAGTTAAATTGTATTTAAATTTAACAGGAGTTAAGTTCAGTAGCTGACAAGATTCTGTTCGTCAGTGTAATTTATTGATGTTCTAAGGTACTTTCTATTACTAAGCCATCTACTAGATAAAGTCTTTTCATTTTTAGAAAGTCTACAAAATACTAAACTGAACCTCTGTTCTTCACTGAAGGATCACACAGTGCAAATGAGTTTGGATATTTTTCTCATGGTGAAATGCTGCTTGCAAATCAGGATGCTAAGAAATACTGTACTTTTAGTTGTTATGTTACCTATTGACAATGCTACTGTACAAGAAAAGATGTTTGAGAATTCTAATGCACTACATGAAATGACATTAGGAAAAAGAATTACTTAATTTTAATATCAGCTTCAATTAGAAACAGACTTATACGATTAAGGAGAAAGACAGTCTGGAAGAAAATATTTCAACCTGCTGAGTGGGAAATTAAAATCAGCACAATGTAAATATCACCAGCAAAATAGCTCATCATATTCAAAGCTAGTAACTTTTTATAATAAAACTATTGCATATCCACACTTGAATTTTTGTGCCAGCTATTCCCATAGTGCAGCAGCTGCACATCCAGATGAGACATGCCCTGGGATTTGTGTTGGGCAGGAGTACGGAGTAGATGTGGGCCATCCCTATGAAGGAAGTCACTGCTGCTGGTTTCCTCCCTGCACCTCTCTGACCCTGCATTGCTGCAAGGCTTGAGCAAGAAGGGGCTCATAGAGGTGACAAAGGTCATCAGGCAGCCAGAAGGGGTTCAGAGATTACGTGAGTCATGACATGTATTAACGCCCGGGAACTGGGTGCTCTGACAGTTCAGCACACCCAGCACCTGCTGGTTTTGCGAAAAATTGGATGACTCTTCTGCACAGCAGACTTACGTAAACAACTGTGTGCTGTTAAATTGTTGGCTCTCCTTCCATATTGACTGGCTTTAGAGACTAAAGGTTGAATTAAACAAATGTTTTATTCCACTGTGGCTTACACCACTATGATATCTTTACTTCCAGATGTCCGTGTTTTCTAAAGCTTCCTATTTGCCATTAATCTTTCTCTTACAGGCTTTCCAGAAGAGAAGGTTTGAGTCAATCTGAAATGTGGACATAACAGGATAACTGAAGCCATTTGACTGTTCATACTATGTAATTTTAGCAAAGAATCTGTACTTTGTATGTAGCAACGCTTAAGGACTGGGAAAGAATATAATATTCCACTCAAGCCTATATATCTTATCTATACAGAGGCTGAGGTGGACTGTTTTCATGCTGATTGAGAAGTCTGAATGTAACAATTATTCAGATTAAGATTTAGGAATATGACAGATTAAATTTTTAATGGCATTTTTCAGCACATTGGCAACAGTTCTCATCCCAGAAAAGAAATGCTTCAGATCCAATTAAAGATTAGCGCTTAGTAAAAAATTCTCGTTTCAAAGGAACTGGATAGACTATTGGATGTACTGACTGCAGAATCACATAGTGGACCACAATAACACACAGCAGTTTGGTTTAAAAAAATCAAACAAAACAATCACAGGAAGACTGCTTTTTATGTCATGGATATGCATTTGCAGTAAGACTTAAAATCTCTCATGGAAGCCTTTTGGTGTATCACAGGCTATATTTCATTCTACACAGTCAAGTGATAAAAATGGTTTCACTATTCTGCAGTCCTGTGTCTTCTGTTGTCAGCATTTTATAACTTCGTTCATTTCAGTTTCCATGAACCCTGAATTTGTGAGTTCTCTCTCACTTCTGAGTCAGGAAGGACTGCCAGCTGTGACTGACGTGTAATTACCAACTCACTTCACATTAGTGACTGAACTGCTAAAAGTCAATAGACAAATTAGAGCTGCTTTCTAAGTGCAGGGTGACCTCTATGTAAAGAATTCTATACAAGGTAGGAACCTGAGACTCAGGAACAGAAAAATTTGGAAGTGGTAAGTTGGAGGAGAATAATTATCAAAATTATTTATGCTCTTACATGCAAACAGTGCAGAGGAACAAACTGACCAGAATGTAAGGAAGTGTGTTGAAGCCACTAAGCAGGATTCTGTTCTGCTGTTCAGGAGAGGTAGCTTTAGATAATTCATCAGCAGATGAGATGTTCAGATATGTGCATGCACACTCAAGTTTGCTAACGATATTGTCTAGCTGATAAAACTTTT
The DNA here is from genome assembly GCA_013397755.1 of Cnemophilus loriae. Classification (NCBI taxonomy): domain Eukaryota; kingdom Metazoa; phylum Chordata; class Aves; order Passeriformes; family Corvidae; genus Cnemophilus; species Cnemophilus loriae. The sequence continues at coordinate 515,544 of VZTF01009179.1, read as the reverse complement.
CAAGAGGTTTAGCTGTGACTAGATGCCCAGAAAGATAGTGTGATCAGGTCACAGATGGTTGTTTTCTTAGTCTTTATTAGTGTTCATCACTGAGCACACCTCACATCAGAAAGTGTGATATCACCCTTCCTAGGTATTGGTTTAGATTAGAATTCTACCTTGAGGAACTTTCCATTTAGGTAAATTCTTAATTTAACTGAAAATACACATTAAAACCTGTGGGACCAGGCACAAAGCAGTAGGCATTAATTTAAAATGGTCATTTAAGTTCACAATTTTGAGTTAATTTGAAAAGAACAAAAACAAAGAGTGGGAATCTGAAATAACAGACTTCACATGGTGGCAAGTGATTGTTAAAGGATGGGTGGTTGAGTAAATTAGTGTGACTTTCTCATGTGATAAGCCGTGTCACCTCATCTAACTTAAGTGGGATAATTGGAGTAAAGAAATGCCATGGAGTAGGGGAATTTTAACTCAGAAGATGGAATTTTTATGTACTGACAAACCCAGATGCAGTCTACTTTTGTTCTGGGTTTTTTTTTTCCCAGAAGATAGGCTGTGAAATGGTTTCACAAATTAAACTTATTTTTTGTTTTCTGGCAAGGTAGAACGGTTTGGCTGTGGGCTGAGAAACTCTCTGCTTCCATTTCTGCTCCTGCAGAGTCGTATGATAGACATTAGAATATTTTTAAGGCCAGACTTTGGAGTGTGAAATCATCTCTGGAGAAGATCACAAGGGAAGCTTTCTCTTTTTGTATAAATGTATCTATCCCAAACAAAGGAGTGTAAATGTCTTCCTAACATTCTACCACTGGTATACAGATGTTACAAATCATGTTTATATTCATGAATATTCATTGCCTAAACAGTAGCAAGCATGAGAAGGTCTGAATGGGAAGCTTAATAGGAACAGTCTTGCTTTTTATTATTATTATTATTTATTATTTTTAAAGTGATTTCATTTTAAAAGTGACTTAAAATTCTCTTTCAAAAAATATCTTTGATAACTACGAACACTTGTATTATGGGGTATTTTATTATTGGATATTACTGGGATTTTTTCCTGATCTAAGTGCAGACTATTAATCTAAAGTAACTGCAGTGTCTTAGAGCAGTGTTTTTGCACTAACTTCTGCAATGTTTCATGGAAAACCCTGAAGGATTTTGATTCATATTCTGAAAGAGAGAGGCAATAATAATCTGTCTTGGTTTAAGACAATTTAAAGAGGTGGACACTCTAAAACAAGTTATGTCCCCTTAGTTCCAACCAATCCCCTTCCACCAATAAGGAACAAATACCAGTAGATAAAAGTGAAAAAAAAACCCAAACAGTTTACGAACAAGCGAAACTGCAACAGGCAAAAAATGACTGTAAATAATCTCTAGATACAAAATTGCTAAATCTCAGGAAGCCCCTGAGAACAAAGAGACACCCAAGTTGTTGGGGTCCTGCCCCTTCTGAGGTGGCGGCTCCCGCTGCCGACCGCACGCAGGGAGACAAAGCAAAATGGCGTCTGACCCTGCCCACAAGATGGCGGCTGACCCTGCCCACAAGATGGCGGCCCTCCCAGGCGACTGCATGGCTTGAAAGACAAAGGGAGAACGGTGTTGGCTCTCTACCCCAGGATGGCGGCCTTCGCGGGCAATGCGCCTTCTTTCTTCCGTACCTCTCACGATGTTACATGCCCTGCGTGTGCCCAGTCTGTGGGCAGAAAAGTGTGATGCAAAAACACACTTTTTTCACTAAAGCCTGCTTACAGTTTCTTTAAAGGGAATGTTCCTTACCTCTTCCCTGCTGCGATCATTTTCTTTTTTGAGAAAACAAAACCAACCCAAACAAACTCACAGATCCACAAAGATACTCTGGGTGCAGTACACACCTTGCAACTTTCTGTGCGCTCAGCCCTGGGTGTCTCAGATGTGCCACAGCAGTTTGAGCAGGCAATGCTCAGCCAGGATTCCTGGGCCAGCCTTCCTCAGAGGCCGTGGTGCAGCATGGAATCATCTCTGGGATGCAGTTTTGCCCCAGGTACCGTTTACTAGCTCTTTAGAAGTGTTGCGTATTTGAAATCTCCTTTGGCATCCTACAGTAATCTTCAGGTGCCCTTGTTGTAATCTTTGAGGATTATTTTATACTAGATGAAACGGGATGGAGTTAAAGCACAGATGAAGGACTAACCTGTAATTAAGGTGTGGAATCATTCATGCACCTTAATCTCTTAGCCATGCTGGAGTTTCAGGATTTGGAAACAAACTTGGTTTTCCCTCCTTCTTTCCCTGGCTCCCTTGATTTTTGTTATGGAACAAAAGGAACATGTAGAAGAATAAAGCTGGAAAATGGGAATGTAAAGGCAACATCAATTCTTTAAAATATTTTGACCTGAACAGAATTTCATTAAATTCCTTTAATTCCTGGGGCTCTACCAATGCCAAATGACATTGCTCAGGCCTTGCATTGACATCAAATGTGCCTGGAAGAGATACAGCATGTCAGAAGATGTTTTTAATCTTGAATCTATTGAAGGGTCCTAGACAAATATCACAGTCCCAGCTACTGAATCTCACTCAGCAATAGCTGCTGTCATACTTTCTGGGAAAGGATATAAATAACCTTACTGACTGGACAAGGAAAAAAAAAGGTAGCCTGGAAAAGTCTTTTGTTCCAGAAAGACAGTGAAATGGTAGCACTGTTTATATTGACTAAGGTACTCCAATCTTCTAAATCATCTGTCATTTCAGATTTTTCAAAGAGTCTGAAAGCTGCAACAAAACATATGTGAGTGCAAGTCACGGATCTTGTCCTTGGTGTCATAATTTTGTACTGATACAGTTTTCTTTCTCTGATAATATTGTGAAATGAGAATGAGAGTTCTATGGAGAATCTATGGGTTGCTGATAAGCTGTTGATAGCATTTTGCACAGAGGAAATACTTTCTAGCATGCTTCTATACCTTATTGCATGCTAAATCTTGTAATTTATAATTTAGAAATTAATAATGAGGTTTTTGCACAAAATGGAATTACAGATAGTATATTTTAATCGATATGCTCAATTTTCATCTGGGTAAACAACAGATGTGGCCAAACACCTGGAGTTACACTGGACAGCATTTCAGCTGAAATGTTTCAACACTATTATAAATCTATGAAAGAGGCACACCCTCTTTGATATACACTGTTTTTTCTAGACTCAAGTGGTTTATTGTGCAGCTGGTTATCTGAAACTTTCCCAAAGTAGTCCAAGCTAACGTCGCAGAAAAAGTATTCTATGTTTCCTCCATGAAATACTTACATTTGTTGCAGTGCTGTGCTTTTGTTAAACCTTGTATGACTATAGCAGTGCACAGGAAGCAGAGGTCACCACACATCAAGCTCCACCTGCTTCCAAACTTCAGCTGGGAAGTGGGCTAGGCACCAGTTCACATAACTTTGGCTTGAACTGATCTGAAACTCTGAGAAAGTTCTAGTCAGCAAATGGCCGCATATGGTGGGAGGAACATTGTAAATGCTGCAGCAATAATTGACTTCTGGGAAAAGAATACAAACATTAAAGTGTTTGTAATTAATAATCATTTCAAGATGCTTGCCATGGATTGGAAACCTTTTTGCAAACTGTCCTGCTTAACTAATCATCCTATACTAGTCCCTGTAATTTGTCCAGCGCCTCTGAGAGAAATTGCAAAATGTCTGATCCATGCCCTTTAAAACACATTAATAATAAAGTGAAATCCAAATGTGTTCATTTTAGCTCTGAAGTAAAGCTCAAGCTCCATGCTGAGCACAATTACAAATAATGTATGAACTACCATGATGCTAACTACAGATGTCCAGCTGGTGAAAAAGAGGGTAAGCTATGTTTGCTAGCACATATGCTTACAAAGTTTAAAACGTATGGCCTCTCTTCATGTATTTTGCCTTCCTAATAGTGCACAACTTTTTGCTGATACCACAGTGTACTCAGCTGCAATTGGGTATTTTCATGGATAGTCTGTAGAAGGAATGCCTGTTCTCAGACTAAGGACAACAATATCCATAGGACTTTAATATATCTACAAAATATAGGGTAAACTCATTTTGTTTAAAGGGAGAACTCAATAATTCAAATGCAATAGCCATGAAAATGTTGCTAACTCAAAGTTGTCCAAGTAAGTGTTAAGTTTTCTGAAAATACTGGAGTGAAGCATTTTGTATGAAGTCTCTTCTAATTCTTTGATTGAAGAGGCTTCTCCATTTGTATTTTAAACAAGCATAAGATGAAAGAAGAGTGAGTTTTAAACCAAAGTTAAGGTGTTGCTTCATCTCATAAAGAGGACAAAATTGCAAGTGTAGCTGAAATTCTGTCCATAGATTATGCTGTGTTCTGAGACTGGTGCAGAAGCACAGCAGTCGGGCTGAAGAAGAGGGAGAGACCAAGTATGTGTCAGCGAGGAGCCTTGAGGGAGCAGTTGCAGAGACACAGATTAAATTTGAGATGTGAAGCCACAGCTAATTTATGAAAGTTATTTTAAAAATGGTTTGTGAGTGAAGTGTTTTATCAAAGACAGTGGCTGTTTTGTATCTGTCTTGTGGCTGAGAACAGAAGGGTGCAAAACCTAATGACTGATAACAGTTTTGTTCCCCTCTCTCTGAACTTCTGTTTTCAGTGGCTTTTTTTGGCCATTTCAGTAACCCCAGGCTGCACATCACTGAAACATTCCTTTAAATGAAGGTAAAGCTGGATCAGCACAAAGTCGGCTAACCATCAGTTTAGACTTGTAGAAATAGCTGGTGGTATGTCTCCTAAAATAAGAAGGGAGACACATGTGTGTCTGTTTTTCCACTGAAATAACCTGACTGGATACCTCCTGTATGCACATGGCATGTCCACATAGAGATTTTCTTCTTTAAGTGGTACGTTGTAGTACACCCTCATTTGCTTACAGGATAGACAGGAGGAGACATAATTCCTAGATGGGGATTAAAGAAAGACTGGGCAGGCTAAAGGAGAAGGGATGGGACTTAGGGAAATGACAAACATCCATTCTAGCCACAATTGCTTTAAGGTCCTGGTATTATTTCTTCTCTGCCTCTTTGGAGTTTTATTAGGGTCAGGCAGAGCCAGAGGAAATCCCATACAGCGCAGGTACAATACAGCAACATTGCCAATAAGCCAGAAGGCTTGCCTGAGGCCAAAGCAAGCAGGAATAGACATAGTCATCTGCTTAAGAGTTTGAAAAAATTAATAGTTCAGTGCCATTTTTGACTAAAGAAAACTGGGGCTCTCCAGTGGAAGAGCCTGCATCTCTCTCCAGAGAAGTCCTCACCAAGTTGTCTTCTTCTAAAACTCTCTTTTGAGGACTGTAGCACTGAAGGGGATGATGTGGTCCAGCTGTTGTAAACAATAATTCAAAAACATAATGACAATGAATCCAATGGGACAAATGCAGTAGAATGCCACAGAAATTAAATTACTCAATCTGATAAAATTAGTATTGTAAAATGTTATAGAACTTGTTTCTAAAGATATCTAAAATCAGTCTAAATGACTTAATGGAGAAATATGTCCATTGTGTTAAAGGTGTATGCTAGTTCTACACTGACTGTAGCAAGATTTCTCTATAAAGAGAGAAAAACATTAATTCACATTTTAAATTATCTTTCATCCTCATGATAGTTCTTGTAACTGCTTTAATTTTCCTGTAGTTTAACCCTTTCTCCCCAAACTAGACAATATTAATGTACTTTGCATTCATTTGCTATACATTCCCTCTGGTCCATATATACATTGTAATATTTGCAGGTAGAACATTCTATTTAACTAGCAATCTAAATTTTCATAGCTCGCCAAGAAAACTAAAGGGGTTTGAGTGGTGGAGATTAAAATGAAGAAGAAATTCCAGCACTGTAAGCTGTAAAACTTTACACCTTACAGCTGACAGCTGTAATCCACAAGGAGACAGTGTTCTTAAGCTCCCAGGAACTTAGACTGGGCCATTTTTTAGCAAATACTTTTGTTATTCTTTCAGAAAGGGAAGGAAAGGGAAGACAGAACTCCCAAACCCCAGAAGAACCCTTACATACAGAGTACATAGCATTCATGAGGAGTTATTTTGTCCTTGAGTGTGGAAGGATTGTGGTGATTTGATAAGATCTGTTAAGATTACACTTTGCTTGTTATTATAGTTGAAATATAACAGCTGAAATGTTACATGGGCTAAGTCATACTAAGCCTGAGAGGATTTTCACAATGTAACATTTACATAAGATAAGGACATGGTGGTTTCTAGTTCTTTTTAACTGTAATATCTTCATCTTACTATTATCACGTTATTTCTATCTTAAACCAGCTTTTACTGTAAGATTAAATATATTTGTTTTAAATCCATAACAAGGCTTATTTTAATAACCCATTTTCTTAATAATTTTAATAAATTAGCATCAGACAGAATCCACGCTGCAGATTAAGATTCCTGAAGTTACAGCTAACTTGCAGAAGTAAAGCAATGCATTCAGCACCGAGGAGTGCTGGGCAGCACATTGCTGTGCTGAGACTTTTGAAAAGGAAAACTACATCTTCTTCAGAGTAAATGAGAAGCCATTGAGAAAACAGTTGCCTCTTTTTTCCTTTAACAAAAGAAAGAGCAATGGAAAACTATTTTGGGCAGGTCCAGGAATGCCTGAATTTAAGAAGTATGGCAAGGCAAGAGAAAGAAGGGAAAGACGCAGGGCAACTCTACATATCTGTTTATCTTGTTTTGTCTGCCTGTGTCTTTGTGGTGAGAGAGAGAAAAAGAGAAGAAAGAGGCATAAGAAATATCAAAGAATCAGTCAAAGGTCAAACCTCAAGATGAAACAGCAGAAATGCAGAGCTCAGAGGGAATACTGGAAGACGAGAGAGAAAAACACCTTCTGAGCAAAATTGAGTGAAAGTGTGTTCCTTGCCAGTGGCTATAGCTTATAAAGAAATATCTGGATCCAGAATGAGTTTGGTTTCCTGGTGAAAATATCCCAGAGAAGTGTCTATAAGATCTAGATACACAAGGCAAGCAGAATAATCTAGTCTTGTAACCCTTACAGTTCATTAATTAGAAAAAAAACTCCTGTTATCTTGACAACACTAAATTAGTGCATTAGACAAGAAAGAAGCTTAGCTATCTACGTGTTCACTAGTTTTAAATAGCAGTTACTTTTTCAAGTACTTTTTGGTTACACCTTTAAATTGCACCTTTGTTGTCAACTGATCTTGATTTTGTCTGAGGTTTCTTCCATCTTCATTTCTATGGAACATACTTTTTGATTGGTACTATAAAACACTTCTGCAAAATGAAATAGAAAACAAATATTTTGTGTTATGGAAGAACTCCATGAAGTCCCTAGACTTAGTTTGCTTTAATACAGATTCACATAGGTAGGTTTAGTGCTAGTCAAGTCTGTGAGCAGAATTAGAAGAGAGATACTTCCTTAAACCATGCTTAAAATATTATCATATCTTCCTCTGTCGTTTTCAATGCAGCCATCACTTTATGACTTTTCTTCCAGTTAGAAAAGGGAGGCAAGATTCATATGGAAATCTACTGCTATTCTTTGGTTCTTTTGGTCTGAAGTAAGTCACAGGAAAATGGAAGTAGTAAACACGAGAGAAAATGGTGTCATATGGTTGTGTTAAGCTGCATTTACTTGGTTTGACCCAGGGATAAGCACATGAAATCTAAGATCCAAAGGAAACTTGTCTATATAATTCTGAAGTTTTCTTTTTGGTCCTGAAATCCTATGAACCTAAGTCCCTTGATGGCACTTTGGAGACAGGTCATTAAAAAGAAAAACCCTCTTCACTGGGCATGGAAGGAGCCTTTTCCCTCTTAGCAGTCCATATGGTGTGGCTATAAAAAAGGTGACTCCACCACCAGGAAGCCTGGCTGTCCAAAGAGCCAGCATTTAGTAAAAACCATTTTCCTTGTAGACAGTGAATGAACCTGCTAGAAATGTTCTAATGATGGAATACAAGCCTTTCCAGAAGTCAGATTTTTACATAAATTTCCCATCAGTATCACTCTAAGAGAAGGCACACTGCATTTAGTGTGAGCCCTAAAAAGCATGAACCAAAGTATAATTTGAATCCCATGTCTAAAACAGCTACTCAGTGAGGAATTCTCTCCTGGCAGTAGTAAAAAGAAATGTACGAGAGACCTAGATTTCAAAAGACTTCAGGATAGTTACGCTTTTCACATTTTAATCTTTTCTGACACAACAGAGCTACCTTTCCTGCTGTCACATTTCATCATTGAGTTTCTATGGCAGGAAAACTGCATACGGAACAGCTCTTATCCTCTAGCTGAAATAGTGGATAAAGAGGCTTAAGTTGGAATCTCTTAGACTATAAGTATTTTTCTACTTAAATGTTGAGAAAAGCTCCAGAGGATGCATCACTTTGAAAAAATTTTGATAAGGAGGTATAGATGTTTTGTAGAAAGCATTTTTAACATTTTTAACAAATTTGTGAGGGTTTGGGAAAATACGATGTTGTTAAAGTTTGCCAGGCTTACTAGTTCAGCAAGAGCTGTTGAACTCATTGCTTTAATAAGTGACCACTTCTACACAGCTCAGTAAAAAGTCATTGTTTCTCCATTTATCTTTTCTCTGTCAAATGCAAAATCCTATCCAAGTTTAAAAGGTTAATTTATTAATAGTTATTACTATTACTCTTGCTTGTTGTGGCTATTATTTACACTGGCTACACAGAGAACTTTTACACTATTGAGATTTATAGTGTGCAAAACTTAGGTCCGTTGAGATACCTACAGTATGAAGGAGTGATGAAGAGCTAGAAGAGATGTGGTCAAGGAAAAGAGACTGATACACTCTGCTTTATTCATTCGATACAATTTAAGGGATAATTTGCTCATGTAACAGGTTCTGTATATTTTTTAAACACAGCCTTATTCAAAATATTTTCAATTTGCCAGTAACTATGCCTCTGTCTCATTTGTTTGATCCCCACAAACTGATTTCATATAGCTGCATTTCAGAAGTGACCCTGTTAACAGTTTTTCATCTTTTCATAGAAAGATGTAAAAATTGCTATATATATATTCCGAAGAAGTTGAGAGTAACATGCTGAAAAGACAGGTGACTGGAAAGAATAGCTTCACAGCTGGCCCACTTTTATTAGCCTTTCCAGTATGTGAATATCTCTTATTTTATTCAAATGAAGCATGTTGTCATGCTAATTGCTTTCAATTTTCTTTGCTAATGATGTTTAATTTTCACTGGTAATATTTCTTCAGTAGGTTTTCTGGGGTCATGGATTTTCTCTTTTCCTACAACTTGTGTCAGTCACCAGATAAACTTTCAAGTTACCACAATATCTTGGACATGAAAATAGTCTTAGTGCATTACATTTTTTCAATGCTGCAAACCGGACATGGGTAGTTCAAGAGAGTATATCTTCGAAAAAAATTGTTCTTTCTTTGACTTCTTTTCCTGTTCTCAACACCATAGTGATCTGTCAGCTTTATAACTGTATTGCGCATGGATGCCTCTCCCTCCTTTGTGTTTCATCATGTATCATTTCCAAATGCTCTGGAAGCGCTCAGTAAAGCTGCACAATATCCCTTTTTTGAAGACTTATTGCGTGCAGGTTCTAAAGCTGCACATATTTTCTATGGATGCTTGAGTGCTTTATCATGTCTCCCTCTCTTTTTCCTCTTTTAGTTCACCTGTGGCCCAAGCTATCTTATTCAACACATTTTTGTTGGGCTCATTACACTGAGATTTGTGTTTTTATGGACATTTTCCTTTGATGTTGCCTGTGAGGTGAGTAGATTTCCTAATGAAATGTACATCAAAGTGTTCACTCTTTCATGGATGTTCTTTGGAGATAAATGAGGGAGAGACATCTTGAAAATGAAATTTAAATTACTCCTGAAAATTCATAAGCTGAAAACTGCTCATCTCAGTAAAAGTTCTAGCCAATGGAAAAGGCCAGCTGGAAGAGAGAGCCGGGATCAGCCCATGTGAGTGGGAAGATGGAAGGGGTTAGTCAGGCCCTCCCACAGCCAAGAGCTTTAAGAGATTTTCGCACCCACTGTCATCACTCTTCCCTCTCCCCAGTCCCTCCAGCTATCCTTAAGATTTTTTTCCTTGAGCTCTTTTCAACCACTGCCACTTTTTTTCTGGAGCAGCAGAAGCCAGCAAGCCTTAGCTGTATTTGCCCCTTCTGGTCATGCTTGCTCTGCCTCGGCCCACCATCGTGCACCGTCACCTCCGTGGAGCACTGACCCCTTCACAGCTCACCTGTACCTCCAGCTGCCTTTCGTCAGTCTCCCTTTCCTCCCATTCTGTTTGCCCTGCACCGAGTTTTTGCTCAACATCTTATTCTCATTGACACAAACTCTTCTTTACGTTTCCCCTGGCAAAATAAAGGATTCACTTTGTGAATAAAAATTATACCTGAATGCATGTCCATGAGAGACAGTGAGAGGATTAAAAGGAAAGAACAAGGAAAGCTACAGCAAGGCCTGATAGAAACAAAGGTACACACTAAATCCTTTTCGGACTGCACTAAGCTAGTGTGCAAGGGAAAAGGAGACATGGAAACTGGGAAACAATAGGAGAAAAACCTTAATATGAGAGGAAAAATTCAGCATTTCATTGTCACAGACTGGTTCATAATACTACATGGAGGACTGAATCAGGAATTTACATTGAAGGAACATAAATTTAAAGGAATATTATTACAGGCCTATGAATATGGGAGAAGGGAACATGATAAGGTCATTATTCACCTGGAAGAATAATGTCTTTAATATTTTGCTATTAGACTCTGACCTAATATGTAACACATTACAGAAAAAATTATTCGTCTTATAATAATTCTAGATAAAGAGACTCAATAGCATTTTTTGCAGGGATGTAAATTCTATAGCTGAAATATAACTTTAAAATGAAAGTGGAGAAATGGGCAGATGATTTAGATCCACCTTTTTTACTTTATAGATAATTGTATTGATTACTCAGTTGCAAGTGACATGCCTGATTATTTCGTTATGTTAAAGTGTAAGTGCTTCATAAATCTAGGAAGTGAATCATGGTAATGACACACTCCCAAAATCATAGACTGGGAGCCTTGCTAAAAACTTGTAAAAGCTGCTTTTTTGAGTATCTGCATTGAGTATTAAAAAGCAGTTGTATCACACCTTGCAGCAAATAACTTCAGTGAGGAACTAGAAATACCTTTGTTTTCACACGTTGAAATTAAAGCTCTTCCATTTAAAATCTTCTTAAATTAAAGTGGGCAGCTCACAGTATTGTTCCATATAACAAGATAGACAGTCTGACTGTTTGTGGAGAATGTCTGTAATAGAGAGGTCCAAATCTTGTGCCATGTTGATAATTGTGTTCTGTTTCATTTGCAGAAAGTTGCCCTAGTAGTGATAACTACTCATCTTGGTTAAGTTATGCAACTGCTCCAGTCTGTACAGCTGTCTTTTGGATCATATCTGAGTGGAGGCACTTAATCAGTCTCCTGACTTCCACGTGGACCTGGAGAGCCATTAGGAGATGGAGCTGTTGCTGAGGAACGGCTCAAGCTGACACAGCTTGAGCTATGGTTTTGAAACAAAGAGGTTTTGTTGCCTTAGGGTATTGACATATGATAAAAGTACCATTTGTAGTGACGGTAGCACCAAAATAAAGAAAGAAATAATGTATAATGGAAACCTCAGGTCATCTGCTCATCTATCCTAGCATCTGTAATGGAATAGCTTTCTGTGAAATGCAGGTGGTCCACAAAGAGAGGCATATAAAATGCCTAAATCAAAATACAAGCTTCAGATAATGGCTGAAATAGGTCCCCAGAGGATCCCCCTTCCTCAAACCAGCTCTGTACATGACAGCCTGTAAAAGGGAGGAAAGAAACACAGATAATTTTACAATACTAGTTGTGAGAGCTGAGCGTCGCCAGCGGATGAGACTGCTGCAGACCTACTGTTGTTTTAGGAGAATCCAACACTAAACAATGCTAGCAATGGCACAGATGAATCTTATAAAACACATTTAACTATTAAAGGTCTTGACATAAAGGTGAAGTAATTCCAGCTGTCCTGCTGGACCACATAAAAGTGATATATGATATCTAACTAAGATATTCATACCAGGTGCAAGTGACAGATGCAACCAGCATGATGGCAGATCAAGAGTTCTTGTAAATCTCATCAGGAGAGGCCATTTATTAAGGGCTTCAGCATCTCCAGCTGCTTCACGTCAGCAGATCTGACTGAATTTCTCTGTTAACAGACCTTACAAAGTTTCTGGGATTATCCTAGTCCGTATTGTAAATTTTTGGTTGTGGCTGATGAGCTACAATTGAAAAGTTCCTTGACACACAAACCTTATTTCCACCCCCATTTTGGTTTCTATCTGGCTGTATTCAGACATTTCCTGAGGCAAGCCTTTTCCAGCTGAGGAGCAGAACACAGCACAGATATTTTGAACACCAGCAGGAAAGTATATGTGGGACTGCTTTTTATGTCACTTTTCACATGCAATAGTGATCCTGGAGAGCAAAAAGCTGAACTTGGATAAATTGCATGAATTGTCCCCTTCTGAACATGTGGAGAGTAGACTGAGGCATTAATTCACATCTTCCCCAAGGAAGTTATATTACACTCTGTGAAAGGCATGGGCTGCACTAGTTGCCTTGTGTGACTCTGCAGTCACTTTCTCATAGTCCCTAGAGAATGGGTTCCCTCTGAACTGGGCCTGACCTAGATATCCACTCCAGTGTCATTGCAGACATCTTATGACATTACAAATTAATGATAATCCTAGCCAAATTTAGTAAAGCAACTGAGCTAGTATAAATTGCACAGCTGGGCTGAAAAATTAGTTTCTCAAATGATATTCATGTTATTATTATACCCATTATCTGATTATTACAGATGACACTATTTATATGTAATGAAACAAATGTGCTTTTTCTCAGTATTCAAGCTCGTTCTGTGTTTAGGTTAAAATCCTTAGTTATGGGAGTAACCACAAAGTGACAAGGGCTGACCTGGGGTCAATACAGGCTGGGGGATGAACAGATAGAGAACAGCCCTGCCCAGAAGGACTTGGGAGTGCTAGTGGATGAGAGGCTGGACATGACCCAGCAGTGTGCACTGGCAGCCCAGAAACCAAACATATCCTGAATTGCATCCAGAGTGGTGTGGGCAGCGGGGTGAGGGAGGGGATTCTGCCCCTCTGCTCCGCTCTGGGGAGACCCCACCTGCAGTGCTGCATCCAGCTCTGGGATTCCCAGCACAGGAAGGACATGGACCTGGTGGAATGTGTTTAGAAGAGGCTACCAAGATGATTACAGGGATGGAGCACCTCTCCTATGAGGAAAGGCTGAGACAACTGGGATTGTTCAGGCTGGAGAAGAGAAGGCTTCAGGGTGACCTAGTTGGGGCCTCCAAGCACCTGAAGGGAGCCTACCTTCCTGAAGGGAAATATGGAAAGAGAGTTTTTACACGAGCATGTAGTGACAGGACAAGGGGGAATGGCCTCAAACTGAAAGACAGTAGGTTTAGATTAGATTTTAGGAAGAAATTATTGGCTGTGAGGGTAGTGAGCCACTGGAACAGGTTGCCCAGAGAAGTTGTGGATCCCCCATCTCTGGAAGTGTTCAAAGCCATGTGGCATGGGGCCCATGGTAGAAGGGTTGGAACAACATGATCTTTAAGATCGCTTTCAGCCCAAGCCATTCTATGATTCTGTGATTCTGTGATTCTCTGATTCTATGATTTTATGATTTTATGATTCTACTCTGGACAGTGCAGACTGTCTGATATGAGTGGCACAACTTGATACTGCAGTGACTCTGGCATGCCAGTACCAGACATGGCTGGATTATGCCAGCCACAGACCACAAGATTTCACTAGGCACAGTCCTGACATGGTAACTCTGTAGGACTGCACTAAACAATTTTAAGGGTTCAATGAAAACGACATGGCAAAGAATCAGAAAATGGGGCTTTGGAGGCAGCAGGGATAGACCCATTGGACTCCCTGAAAATCAGTTCTTTAGCTACACTGAAGTAGCTCCACTGACTGCTGAAAAATATAAGTTAGAAAACTAGGTTGCATCTCTAAGGAATACAAATTAGTATTCTTATTTATTTGGAGTTTTTGAGGAAGAGTAAAAGTGAGCATGCTGTTTTATATACGTAAGGCTGTAACATGAAGAAATAATAAAGAAAATCAACTGAGGTGCAAAACTGGTTCATTACCTAATGTTATTCTAACCTCCTCTGAGACTGGTGGTTCCTGACTAAGGATTTGTTTATAAGCTGGTGATGCTTTGCTTTCAATGCTACTTCAGTATCTGAGCTATTTAAATTAAGGTTAGCTTGCCTATCTCAACATTATATTGCAGTCTTATACATGATGCCAGTGTAGATGTATACACCTCAGATCTCCAACATTCAGGTCAGTTATGGTTTGTCAAGAAACTGTTAGAAGGGAATTCACAGTGAAAGAACTGTCTTTAAAATTTCTTCTTTCTGTTTTTTCTTGCACAAAGGGCAGTCTTGTATTTTCAGTCTGCATAGCCACAGGCAATTCACACAGTACAGAATAATACTCTTCTATTGAGAAATGAATTACAGGCAGAGGTATTGGGCTGCTCTGTAACCTCAGAGAGCATCACAAAGTCAGTGTTTCACAGATGCATTGCAAAACTCCCCTTCAGCCAGGTATTCCAAAGTCACAGTTATACCTCTGTGAGGAAACCTACCTCTTACTCACTGAATACCTATCCAGGTTATTCAGGAAGGACACAGGCCCAGAATAATATCTACTGAACCCTTGAGAATGGATTTAAGCATGTCAAGATCTGCATGTTTTCTAGCCATATTAGTAGCTGTAGTCCTGCTTCTGCTCCAGCTTAAATTCTCTTTGCTCTTGGGGCATTTTGCCCTCCTTCCTTTTTCAGTGACTTGAACATCTTTAGCTGAGGCAAAGGAGAGGGCAGGGGTCCCACTGTACTGCTCTTAAGCAGTGGTTTTGTACATCTACTGACTTTGCCCAATTAGGAACAGGATCATCAGAAAACCAGCTGTGTTGGTTTCAAGCCTAACAGGAATTTGTAGACCTGTTAAGGAAACAACCCAGTCTGAGCATTCATGAGACTCTCTGGCAGTCTGGGACCAAAAGCCCCTTCACAGCTCCAGTGAACCCACAGGTGCCCTCCTTGGCTCCCTGCACACCCTACGCCCACAGTCAGATCAGTTTTCCTGACCCAGGTTTTCCATAGCAAAGTCTGAGATGTCTCATTCCATTAAGCCATTTATTCACAGCACAGTAACACAGAAACAGCCCGAGCTGGTGCCTCTGAGGAGAGAGCCCCAACGAAGGAACCCCTAGGCTTTTATACCCCCACAGTCCACCCAGGCAAAAGGCTTGTTCTTTTCCCTGGGTTCTCGGCTCCTGCTGTGCCTCCCAGTGTCCATCCACATAGCTGGCACTACCTTCTTTGTACCATTTGTTAACCATTGTTGGCATTTCACGCCTCTTGTCTCGGGCTCCCACCCAGAGCTCATCTGCATCTCAATCTGCAGCTTGCAAATAGAGGCTACCTGCGCCAGATGTATTCCTCAACAGACCATGTGTTCAGGCTGACAACTAAGGTACTGCCCTCAAAATTGGCTCAAAATTGGCTTGGGCAAAAAAACATTATGTGACCATCTGTGGTTGTTGCAGACCCTGTGCAGCTTAGTGGGGAGATGTTTCATCCAGTTTCATTCTAGGAAGGTAGATAACTTTGTATAGCTCTCTTCTAGATGACTTGCAGCATTTTGCTGTTTCTGTACCTGGCCAGTACGCCTTAGCCTTGATAGATCTCACTCTGATGCTTTTTTATGTCTTATAACTAGTCTCTAGGGCACACCGTAAATTTGCAGAGGATTATTATATCTCTTTTTCATTTGTCTTTTCTTCCTTGTCCCCGCTTCCCAAAGCCCTATGATTAGCATTTTGAATGTATTCCTTTATACACCTTAGTTTGCAAATTACCGGCTTTAGCCTGCGTTTCCTACTTGCAGCCTTCTAAAGTCACACCGATGACAACCAATTCATTATATAATGAAATACAATAAATGAATAACATTCTTGTTTAATTGACAGTTGCTTTGATTGGCATCATATAAAGGCTTAATCTGGTGATAAAATACTTCTGATTAATTCATTGTCTCTACCCTGATCCCCACCATTAATTTTACAGGGATTTCTACTGTAGAGTCTTCACTGAGGATTTCTTTGGGCAAGTGTACAAACTGAGGTGTCTTGCACTGATGAGGCTTTATTATAATTTTTGCTGAGTCATATACTCTCCTCTCCTCTTTCTGTGGGCACCTGATTAGGATTTATATTCTGAGAAATTATTTTTATGTATTAGATGCAAAATATCTGCCTAGTGATCACCTGCAGATGAACCCGGAAGGTCCCTGACCCCTTAGATTATTGTCTATCATCACCTACAGCCATTCTCTCTGTCAGGACTGCTAGATTCATTCCCTTTCCCAGCTCTCTGAGAATGCCATTGGAAGAACCAGTGACACTCTTCTCTCAACAGTCAGATTTGTCAGTATAGGAATACTTGGTAAAGTTTTTGGTTTATTGCAATTTTTTTAGAGTATATTTTTAGAACTATCTCTGATCAAATCACCATAGGGCTTCTTGTCTTCAAAGCTCAAGTTGGTCTCTCACTGTCCATGCCAGTGCCAAGTCAGAGTGGCTGCAGTGGCTGACAGAAGGGATGTGTTGAGGCAGCAGCTCACAAGCTTTTTTTCAGCCCATAATGCAACCCTTAGCAGTCCTGTGTTCTGTCCTCAGCTCTAACACTATTTGGACCTGCAGGTGTCCGTCCTCAAGCCCCAGAGCAGACACTCATACCTGTCTGCCTGTTTATTTCCTTCACAGACTTATCCTAACTGGCATCTTCTGTGTCTCTTAGGGCACAGGAAGGTTGCTCCCATGGGAGAATGGTGCACAGACTCTAGCACCTCCTGTGACAAGCTTGCACCCCAGCTGAGGACAAAGTCCTGACAAGGGGCTCTCTAAAACAGACTTGGAGAGCCCTTATTGAATGTACAAATACTCTGAAGTGTCAGTTCAGATTGTTTCTCCATGCCAAAAGCAGAAGGATCCTTTTTCTCCACCCTCCGTTACAGGGCCCAAGAGCCAAATACCCTCATTGAACAGACTGTCTCTCGCTCTCCAGATGTTCGCCCACTCCTGGGCAGTGACATAGGAAAATGTTTCATGTAGCAGGAAGTTTTGCGGTTCCTGCACATTCCTGAAAGCTTTTAATGAGGCTGAGGCTCATTAAAACACACCCAACTCTCACACCATGGGAGCTGAAGTAAGGGCATAAAATACTAGATTAGTGTTACTGCGAGTGAGAGGGTACACCAAGCCTGGTCTGGAAAACCAAGAAAATCATTCTGGCACTACAACATTTAAGAAGTCTTCTGAAGCCCCGCTTGGCTGCACAATCTGAAGAGAGAAGTGTGATGGAGGCCATAAGCAGGCAGTAATATGTCAATGAGACAGCCTGGCTGTCTGTTTCCTTCTTATGCACAAAGCTCAATATTTCTTTATTCTTCCCCTTCCATCACATCACCGCCACCACCTTCAGCAGATGACCACTAAAGTCTGCAAATCATTCACTGTGATCTGAGCCCATGCCCCTTCTTATCTGAACTGATCACTCTCCTTTTGTTGTTTAGTCAACATGTGCAGAGAGCAGCATGGAAATCAAAGGGTTCTTTCAGATGCTGCTTCCTGGATGAAAGTGTTCAGAATAGCGAAAGCAGTTCACAGATCTTGTCCAGAGGATGGACTTCAAGAGAAGTGGATAACCAGACTAAATTCTATATTGGCTAGGAGATTCAAAGAGTCTACAAATGTAGTCTTGTGTTATTTATAATCTGTTCCACATGAGATTCCCTCTTAGGCCTGTCCTGGACCTATCTCCATGACTCAGACAGAGGACCATGAATAAGGACAGAATATACTGGGTTCTGCAATAAGAGAGAAATCTGAGAACTTCCACAGTGGCACATGGTCTCTCTTTGTGATGAAAGGGCCAGGTTAGTGTACTGTACATTTCACTGAGAATGATCAGGTGTTCCTGGCACCAGAGGTTAATGATCAACTTAAACTGAAAATATTTACATTTTACAACCACATTTTCCTGTCCTTCCTACAGTGTCTACATACCTCCTCCATGTGCCGATGGAGTACACCTCAGCTGTCTGCTTGTCTCCCTAAATTCTCACCACCCTGCACCTACAGGAGCAGCCAAACATAGCACATTGCTGCAAGCCTGTCCAAACCAGGGGGGCCACACCGCACTGATGGGGTGTGAAAGCATGCATTGCTTGAAAATCTCAAGCTGAAGCCCTAGATTTTGAAGGTTAAATTTTAGAGGGTGTGCATCCTTCATTCCTAAATCTTTGTTCCTGCCCTGGAGGACACAGTGCATAAAAGCCACTTACTAGGTCTTGTTTTCTTTCCGAACAAATCCTAGAGCTTTAACCACACTTTTTATTTGTCATATTACTTTAAAGAGTAAGATGAAAGGGGCTGTCTTTATGTTCCCTGTATATCTTTCAGCAATTTGCCTAGCCCAAGCAGGAATGCTAGTATTTATATCCTCTATATTTCACAGAGTACTCACTCTGTGGCCAGAGGGTCTATCTATTATTGTTATTTTTGTTTCAGCTTTCAGGGCTCGCATATTGCCNTTTTTTTGATAAGGAGAAAGTAAAAAACTTTGCATTTGACAATGTCTGTGTCTCTCAACTCGGTGCACTTTTGGAAAGCCATCTCCTCTGGTATTCACACTATATCATCCTCCACCACAAGACAATTTAAAATAAGATATTCCCAGTCCTGCCAGCTTTCTCTAAACAAAGCCTGTGACTTGAGAATGAGCTCAGTTATATGCATGACGTGTGTCGGCATAGACACACCAATGGGAGGGGAGCGGTTAGGGTAATTTGGGATAGCCTAGGAGACTTTGGGGAGAACAGTGGACCTCTCACTCTTTCTTCAGGTACCTTCATTTTCATTCATTTCAGAAATGCACTTTCACCCTCAGACCATCAGCCTTCACAGACCCCAAATAAAGCACTGAAACAGAATGCCTGGGCGGCAGGGTTTCCTATTTCTGCAGCTGCCACAGATGAATGGGATGAGGAGACAAAAGCAAAGATTTATTCTCCATGAGGTGGTGGTTTGAGATGCATCTGCCTCTGGAACAGCCAGCACATGTCCTCTAGTAAAGGTACAGTAGGGGTTCCAATGCAGGAGAGAGCTGCCTTTGTTTTTATACCCAAAGCTGGCCCTGAAATGATAAGGAGAAATGCGGCATTCTTACATCTTTACCATGGCTAAAATCTCTATTTATTGTTGATATGAGTCAGTTAATGTACTAAAATGTACGTCAGAATACACACCTTGGAAAAAATGACTAATCAGACACTGTTTGAAAAAGTGCCTAAAGGAATAACAGAATAACATGAAATTCTTATTTGGAAGTGTTCATATAATTTAAATGCCATTTAAATATCACTAATGATTTGAATCTTGTACAATATTTCAGAAGCATTCACGTGCCTAATTCTCTTTAACATCAGAGCCTATAAGGCATACAAATATCTTTGCAATAGTTTTCAAAGGTCTCAAATGCATGTTAGCACTGAAAGCAGAACATTGGTTTGTGGTTTTGTTGTTGCAAACTTTTATTTACAGGCTGCCTGTCTTTACCAAAAGTTCGTCCACTGGTTGCTGGCTACTTTTTTAATGTTCAAGCACTTTGAATAGATTTGTTTGTCCTCAGTGTAACTAATCTCACAGATGGATTATTAGGCTTGTAGAATTTGTTTACATTTATAAATATTTTCTCTCATGGCTGAAACATTTTTGAGGGAGAAGTTTCTACTGAAACACTCCCTTTCTTTATAGAAAATGTACTTGTGTTTTGTTTGAAGGAGGCCACGTGCCCTGGCTAGGCTGGCATGAACTGGTGTATGGCTGCACATACAGTACACAGTGTACTTTTTTTGGTAATTTTCTTCATCTCTCCCAGTGTCTGCTTCTTTTATTCCCACAAACTTTAATAAACTGAAAGAGAAATCCTATGAAGGCTGGAGCTTTCAAACCAAAAATGCAGCACTTGAAATGAAATAGTATGATCTCATGTATCCCTAATTTTTAGTGCCTTTTCTATGCCCAGTAGACAGCTTTACTTTTATAAAACTTGAGTCCTTGTCAGCCTTGAAAAATACTACTTATTGACTTTGTCACTTCTATTTACTTTAAGCTATTGCCTCTTGTATATGGCCATACACAATGAGTTTCCAAACAAAATATTAAGTATTTTTTTTGTTGATCAAGAGATCTAATTCCAAAGTCAAAGTATTCTCCAACTGTGCACAAGTGAAGGAAAAGTTTTTCAATGTACTGAGGTACAGTTTTGCAGTCCTATACATCTGACATAAGAATAACGTGCACTGGGCTTGAGCCAACAGAGAGTGGCTTTTGTGTCTGTTGATCCTGGACATTTCCAGAGCTCCCCAGGATCTCTAGTCCAAAAGTCTATTTTTGATTCTGATGGGAGAAAAGTGCTTCCTTCTATGGCTGCAGACTGCCAAATTATGCATCCCATGCTGGCTTTTCCTGACTGGCACTGCAGTAATAGCTGTAGTAAAGATTTTAGTCCTTACCTCTAAAGCCAGTTTGGCATGAAAGATTGATAAGCTGATGACTCAAAACCGAAAGTGGTATTTCATAAGAGAACACAGGCAGAAAGAGCTGCTGATTGTTTTCCCCTTTTGCACAGTAAATGAACTAACTACCCAAATCCACTGTTAGGTATCTGTTAAAGGGCTTTTGTTTTCCCATAAATAACCCCTCCAAGTTTTGCAAATGAAATCAGCCATCACAAGCAGGCTTTTGAATATGCCACCAGGGCTGAATGCAGTCAGCATGCTCAAGAAATCATTTGTCATGATTCAATCAATGGGCCAGAGCAAAAAGCTAAAGAAAGACTGAAGTAGAAAAAAACAGCATCAGGTTCCATGCATACAGTCACTACAGAATATGATTAATTCAGCAACAATTACATACTTATAGTGTCCTGCATATTACAGAAAAAAAATTACTGAAATGGGAAGAGTATTATATTTATCAAAATAAGCTGATAATAATATCATAGCTGCAGCCAGAGATGTAGGCAGCAACAGGAAATTGCTGGACTGCCTCTGTTGATACCTTCCAGTACTGTGGATCCAAAGCTGGAATAGATCCCTGATCCACTGAAGTGCTTAAGCATGTGTTTCATTCCCAATGAGTTCAAAAAGACTTAATCTTGTCCTTTAAGTAAGCATCTGCTTAAATATTTAAACTGAATGAAGACCTACGTTGATCCCATTTTTATTGGAAACATCCACTGACTTCCATAACTGCAGAATTAGACTCCTACATAAGACTTGCAGAACTGTGGATCTGGGCTTTAGTCATTCACCTATTTTGCTCTAAGCATGTGTCCTGAGTAGAGGATGTAGTGTCTATCAGGAGTATGTATTTATGCAGTCTTCGGATCGTTAACTGATCTCTTCTCTGTAGTCATCATTGACAGGACCTAAGGGAATGGCCTGAAGTTGTGTTGGGGGGCTTTAGGCTGGATATTAGAAAAAGGTTCTTCACTTGCTGGGCACTGGAACAGGCTCCCCAGGGCAGTGGTCACAGCACCAAGCCTGACAGTTCAAGAACCATTTGGAGAATACTCTCAGGCACATGGTGTGACTTTTGGTGATGTCCTATGCAGGACCAGGAGTTGGACTCGATGATCCTTGTGGATGCCTTCCAACTCAGCTGATTCTGTGAGTATCCTTACTAGAAATCTCAGCTGATTAGGACGGTAGAGCCTGACTCAGCAAAATACTTGAGCATGACTGCACAAGCTGGATAAGAAGATGAAGTTGGTTGGTTTTGGTCTAGGAATGCTCTGAATAAATACCATAGTTCCCACTTACTCCCAGTCCATTTTCCCAGAGGCCAGGTACAGCCGTGAGGACACGGTTAGGTGGAACAAGGTCATAAGGCTCGTGGGATTGCAGAGCAAAAGGGGCTCTGGCATTTTGCAAAGATTCAGACCAGAGGCCCTGCTGCAGGCAAGGTGGAGGCAGTGGTGAAAGTGTCATGCACAGCACACAAGGTTTGATGGGTCTTTATGTAGCCCCATTAAAGTCAATGAGAACGAAACACACACTTTGCTCTGCAGAGATGGGATTACTCATGCGCCTAAAATTAAACATGTGGTTAAGTGCTCTGCTGAATCAGGGCCAGAGAGATGGAAAATGAGCACTGCCAGTACTGATTCTCCCCCATCGTCTTTTCCACACAGCTGCCTCCTGACGCCTGCTGACTCTTTCATAAATATGGACTGTAGCTATAGTACTATATTAATTACTAAAAGAAACTGGGCCATATCCAAAGCCCTGGCCTCACTGAGGTCTTACTTAGACAAAACTTCCATTAACACCAAGTTAAGATTTGACTCCATGATCATAAAAATGGGATTCTGTAGCATGAGAATGGAGTTGTTCCTAATACAATGGATGGAGATGAGGTTTCCTATGACAGAACCAAATTGGTGGGAAAGTACAACTACCGGATAATTCTAGAGGAAAGGTAAATTTTCTGTTGGGAAATGTACATTAGAGAGCTCCTTCTGCACTTTTCTTTTGTGTGCACTTAATCAGTTAACTTGTGAAATCTTTTAGCATAAATAACTCTTACAGTACCTGAGCAAATTACGTATGTTTGTGCACAGCAGATTTATTATTAGCACATTTGCTTATTTAACGTGTCCATTAATAATCATTAATTTGTCCAACATACAAAAGATTTGTGGTTGCATCAAATTGTTTTTTTGGTTTTAAAACCAAAAATGCAAGCTAGAGTGTGGAACCTCTGTCTGAATCAGGGAAAATGTCATATGTGTGTGTTTGACATAAATGACTATTCATTTGACAAGCATTTGGAATTTATGTTACATAAATTTGGTAACTCACCATATTCTTACATTTCCTCACCACTTTCAGAATGACATTTCAAGAGTTACATTCAACCTTCTTTTAGAATAGGTTATACTTCTTCTATCCATGTAAGCATCCCATGAGAAAATGATTGAGGTAAAGCATATCATACAAGAATATAAGTGATACTACAGATATTATAGCTTAATAAACTATGTGTTTTATTTTTTGTATAAATTATAAAGCTGTGGGTTTTCTGATAAACATTGATGATAATGCTTTGATGTGCATTTTATTATCTTTGGAAATGTGGGCATTTCTGATTGAAATAAGCACTGAAAAGTAGACAGGATATAGAATTTTAGAAAATGTCTTCCCCTCTCACAGTGCAACAAACTTTAAAAGATTTTATAACTGCTTACCATGTGGTTTGTTCTGTTAAATTAAATAAATATCAGAGTAAAGACCCAGGAATTCCAAGAATTTTTGCACAGGTCATTTAACTTACCTGTTTCTCCACTTGTCACTGTGTTATCAGTGTATTACTGATAACTGCCTTTGAACCAACAAAGTAAAATAGAATTAGAATTGTAAAAAGCTTGATGATATTATATAAAAGCTGATAAATAAGAAGAAATTATGACATCAGATATATGCTAAATATAATCTGTAGTAGACACTACATAATAATTAATAACTAATAATAATAATAATGCAATGCACAACAATCCTTGAAAAACCTGGTGTCCTTCATTACTGCCAGTAGATCTGAGTGTACAAGAGAAGATACTCCAGCTACTTGCTTTTTAATGGAAAAAGTGTGTTGCCAGGCTGGACACTTATCACTGAGGCTTTGTTAGATACCGACTAACTCCAGGAAATGCAGAACTGGGCACATACTTCTGCCACGCTCCAGAAGACCTTAAAGCCTCTACAACCATACTTCAATATTTAACTCCTTCTTTCTTGGTTCTTGCCTTGATAATCATAATGGAAAATGCAACCCAAGACAGTTGGTCTGGGCTGCTTTTTGTCAATCCTCACATATTAAATGCATAGATGTTAGGTCTGTGATGGTTTAGATGTAAGGGGGATGTGCAAATATCATACAAATCAGAAAATAATTAATGTTCCTTTCCAAAATAAAAAGAACTCAGCCTTCAAAATGTCCATATCTTGCAAGAGCCACTTTTCTTTAGCCATTGTGCCATACTTACACTTATCCAGTTGAAATCTGAAGATGGAGAGAAGCAGATCCATGTTAAACTTCTTGCCTGTAACAGACAGCTGAAGAACACAGTGGCTAAAACTCAAAACGGCTGCTGTCTGTCAGACTTCCCTGCTGAACAGTAGACCTGGGAGTTTGTGTTTGCTTTTTTTGCCTGTAAAAAAATCACCTTAAGCTGAGCTCAAGAAAAATGCATTTTGAAAAAACACTTCTTTTCCCCCCAGCATTACTGTTTATAAGGGAATGAAGAGTGTTTAGGGAATGCAATCCAGGAAAGATGGCAGAGGCTTTTTTGTGGCTGTGGCTAGATTAATATTAGAGTGGCTATAACTCTTACATGACCAGCTTACTTTAAGAGATAGTGATATTTGGATGAATAAGCTAAAAGGCCTGGAAGGAGATAAAAGAGAACAATGCTGCACTGTGGTGAGCAGCAACGGATGCCCAGGCATATCCTAGGGGAAGTACTGACCTGTGACAGTTTATTCCTGGCAGTGGGGTATGTAATTTTTCTCTGCCTTCATCACCACCATCTTCTTCCCCACTTCCCCTAACCATTTTACCATGCTGGTGTAATGATCTGACCAATTCTTGCAGTCCTGTAATAGGACATCCCAAACTGGGTAGGATAGGGCCAGTGTGCAGTGGGAAGTGTGGTGTCATAGTATAGAAAATATATGTATTTTCATATAAAAATACATATTTTTATTATTTTTTTCATATATTTTTAACATCTGTTTTCGGTGACACTCTAAGTGTCACAGAAAAATCTATTGTACAGTATCCAGGATTAAGAAGCCTGCATGATTTACCCATTCCACAAGTAAACACTAGAAGCTGGAATACCTCTGTCTATCAGTTTTTAGAGTGGTTTCAAGAAGATAAGGACCCTCTGTATAATGTAGCTGAAGAAGCCATTTAGCCTGCAGGGCAGGCAGGACATGTCAATTAAGAATGACCTAGTTTCACTGGACTGGTGGAGACTATGGGTATTCTCTGAACTATGCTGGAAAGCAACCACAAGTCATATGGCTCTGCTTGGGAAAACTACCCATGAGCAGTGGGATTAATTTTGGACTGAAAAATGAAGTTTTGTCAGTTTGGAGAGCTATCTTGCAGAGAGAGTCTGGTCTGTGCCTGTGGTACCCTCAGCCTTACCAAGCAGCAGGTTCTGAGCTGAGGGGTCACAAAGCTAGATTCAAGTAATAGAATTAAAGAGTTTTGTGGCTGGTCATTTTATCTTCCTGATAGAGGGAGAGCAATACAAGAGCAGGAAGTATGAGGTAAGAACCACAAACAAAGCCTGGAGGGATGATTTGTTATGGTTTAGGATCATATGAGAAATCTTGAAAGAGCGTCAACAAAATCTGGGTGTGGTAAAAGTGCGTCCTAGCAGAAGGTCTTAAACCAGGCAACAAAACAATAGCAGGAGTTCACATGGTCTAGACCAGTGGCCAAATACAGGAAACCACAAAGTGTGCTTGCTGGCAGAGAGGAAAAAGTGCCTGAGAGCGGAAAATCGCTGTGACGGCCAAGCAATATCCAGGAGGGACTCAGACATTTCCTCACAGAGCACCAGGAATTATGTGGGCGACCCTGGCTCCATGTTCTCAAGGATGGATCAGGACAGATGCCAGCAGTGAAAGCAGCATCCCTGGGGGGAGTGTATACAAGGGGGGAAAAGCAGAGCAGCAGGAGGGAAAGTAGAAGCTACACAGAAATACCCATTCCACAGTTACCCATCACACAAAGTGGTCTGTAAGATCAATTGGGGTCTGAAAGCAGTTTGTCCTGCAAATGACCTTATAAAGGAGAGCAGCTGGCTAAGGGCTCTCTGTCAGTTAAGGAAAACAGAAGTCTTTGGGATTATGTCAAAAAGTGATTGGTGCCTGGAGGTGCTCACTCCTGGATCACATCACCCAATGATGAAGAAGAAAATCTAAGGGTCACGCTGGCCATGAGCCACAGTGGTCCAGCTGCACAAGGCTGCAGGTGAGCCTGACGACCCAGCGTCTGGGGAAAGAGCAACATTTACTGAGGTGTCAATGGGACTGAACAGAAAGAATCACTAGGTAGAGTAGCACAAGAGAAACTTGCACACATGTGAGTGTCACATGCTTTTTTGGAAAAAACTAACATACTGCAAAACAGAGCAAAACACGAAACATGTAACCTTGATTTACAAGACTTACTTAGGTAACCCTGCTGCTCTCAGTACATGCAGTTAACCTAATGGTATAACTTCTGACTTCTCTGATACGGCTGAGCGGCTGGAAAGCTACAGCGTGGGATCTGCCAGAACAACCCTACAGAAAAGCATTGCCTTTTTTGATTGCTGCTAGCAACTTAGTGTTGTCTGAAGCCATGCACAGCAGAAGCATTTGGTATTTTCCAAAGCAAAAAGGAACGGGTGTTATACCCAAACTGCTTGGAAGGATTCAACTCTCTTTGTGTTTCACACATACCTCTACGATGTACCAGAGCACCATGGAGGCGAAGCAAAATCTGTATGTGAGTCAGAGAGGAGACTGACACCGAGAAGTGATGGAAGTTGGCTGGATTTGCCTGAAAAAACAGGGTGGAAGCAGGGACTAGTATCCAGTCCTTTGTCATCCAGCAGTGATAAGGAAGGAGTGACCACCAAGGGGCAGCATTTTCTTAATTGTTTTGTCATGTTGTTTCTAAGATCTTCTGCCCTGCTATTCCCATTACACCATTCAGATATCTGAAATAAATAAATAAATAAATAAATAAATAAATAAAATCGTGGTTGTGGAAATGGCCTTGAGAGCCTGTAAATGCCAGTCAACAGGAGAGTGCTCAGTACTGGCCTCTTTTTGGCGGTACAGAGTAGAGAGGTCACAGAATCTGGAGAAGATTTGGAAAATGCCCTGACTTATGTGGAAGGTAGTGTTGATCGATATTTTACACTTTCATGTCACACAGTGCAAAAGTGTGATTAATGGAACAATTAAGCTCCCTTGCTTCCAGCAGAGACCTGAACCTTCATTTTGGTGAGTTTTTTTTCAGTTCCATAATGTTTAGCTAGTTTAAAGGTGTTCTTTAATTTCATTTTGAGCTTATATCCTAATTTTACAGAGGTACAGTGAAAAATTATGTCACATTGTCAGCAAAAACAATTAGATTATGATCCTTTAATCACTCATATTGAGCATGAAGTCCCTGATTCAGCAACGCATTTAAGTGTGCTTTGAATTTTAATTATGTGTGACGATCATTGTTATTCAGAAAAGTGTTTAGGCGTATGCTTATATGTTTTGCTGAACTGAAGCTTGAGAGCAATAAGAAGGCATCTGGCACTTACCTAAGAGCAATTGAGGGTGAGTCATAGTAGTGAAACTGAAGCTGTGGCCACAGAGAGTTATTGCATAGAGCAGTCTCCTGACCCTGTACTATAATAATCAAGAAAGAAAAAGATCTGCTTATCCCAGTCTTCAGACTCCTTAAGTGTCTTTTTTTCTGGTTGAAACTGCATTATTTTACCAGAGTCCTTTCATTTCTTGTCAATCAAGGATGATGAATATGGGAATGTTTGTTTTTTTCATCGCACTTTCCACTGGACAAATAATTCCCAGCATGCAGGGGTGGCTGTTGAACAAACTCCTGCTGTAAAACCAGTCAAAAGGCTCCCATTGATTCTGAGGAAAGCGGCTTCAGGCCCTGGGTGAGTCACTGCACGGGCAGCCCTGGTCTCAGCACTTCTTGTGTTGTCTCTGTAATATGGCAGCAGATCAAGGTCTCCCAGCCAGTGACTAACAAATGCTTAGATTGGAGAATCACTTCCCAATCCTAAAGTCTTCTGACAGCAGGCTGCTGCCTCTTTCTAGCTGTTTCTTTCCTTCTAGATGTCTCAGTCATCAGTGTGAGCTACCCTAGGACAGCAGACTGTCTCAGCACCTGGCAGGGCTCTGGGGTAGATTCTGCTCTGGCAAGCACTGTACTTGGATGCAAGGCACCACTGCTCCACTTGTCTCAGTCATGATGCTAAGGGAAGAATTTAACCCCCTGTCAACTCAGAGTAATAAATGAGAGAACTCCCCAAGTGATTATCAGCTTTTTTACCTGCAATGTCCAGGACCATTTAAATCTTACTATGACTGATTAAAAAACATAATGGAAAATTGATTTTTTTTCTCTGTTATAGGGGGAAAATCAATGCAGATTAAGAACAAGAGAAACAGTGAAAGGGAAGAAATACAACTGCGAATTCCACTGGACTCAAACCCAAAACCAAGAGTATATATTCTAAACTGCAGGAACACATGCTTTCTAAAGCCTCCTAAGTCTCTGCACTGGTAAAATAATCTCAAACAAACTTGAAAGCAGATTGAAAATAGATGAGGTGTCTCTAAGTGAAAAGAGACAGTTATCCTCTGCACCTGCTAACAAACACAGTTCTCTTTTTTGTTATGAAATGTCTCTAACTTAAAATACTGCCTGAAAGTAAACTCCTTCATCAATTCATGATGAATTCTTCAAAGGCATTTTGGAAGACACTCTAAACCATTGGCTTTATTGTAGCTTTATTTAGGATTTGAGGAGAGAGAATACTGCAATCAAAAAGGAAGAAAGACAGACAGAGGAAATGATTACCTTTCAACCCCTGTGATTTAGAAAGAATAACATGCTTCTTTCTTGATCTGTTGTATACTTACAGAGTAAAATTTGACAATGTGGCATTGAACTGTAACTGCCTGCTGAAGTGATATCATTCTCTACTGTATACCAGGAATTTCTGGACCTGGAACTTCTGTGCCCTTTCTAGAATGTATCCTCCCACTGCTTTTGGATTAATCACTATATGCTCCCCTCTGTACTTCCCAGCAGAAGTGATTAATGCAAAGGGTGGGCAGCCATGCCCTCCCTGCTGTGTAGTCACTTCTCTTTATTTAGAATAAAGGTCAATTTTGACAGCAATACTATTTTTTAAAAATTATTGGTTTTCTAAGTTCATCAAACTCTTTCAACAAAGCCAGGTAAGTTTTCCTCCTTTCTGAAGTTGTGCAGCCACACATATTTATTCCACATGTAAAGGAGAAAAAATTGTTGCTGCAGTGCAGTGCTCTGGGCATTTAAGACTCGCTAAAAGTACAGCACCAAATAGATACTTTTTCTGGTGGTGATGAGTGCATATCTGTCTGAGGATGTAGAGCTGAGCTTGCTGTTCAGTTTTGGAGGCTTTCCCAAACACTTCACCATTTCACCTGATAAGGAAAGTAGGCTGGGAATAATGCTAGACGTTAATTGTAGCAGAGATTGTCCTGTCTCCATTTTGACAACAAGATTAAGAAAACATGATTTCTAATGGCTACACTGAGAATTAGGGATGTTTGACATCTGTTTCTGTCATTGTGAGCTCCCTAAATGCTCTAAAAAGCTTCCGAAGGCACCAGATTCTGTGATAGGAACACCAGAAGAAATACCTCGAGGAATATAACTGGGAAACTGGGCACTGCATGTAATGGGTACTGGCCTCCAGAACTGCCTGCAGCAGGACCCAGAGCTAAGCATTGCAGGAAGACCATTCCAACCCTATTCTCCCTTTTTTTCCATCACGTCCTCTGCTATGTGAGTGTTTTTGTCTATCCACTGCCAAACTTTAAACATCAGAAAACTTATAAACTCAAACTAAACCATTTGGCTTAAAAAGCTACAATAAAAGTGAACATTGGAGAATATGAATCAGATAAATGTGTCCCTGTGACAAGAGTTTGTTTTTTCTACTGAAAAATAATTTGTTATTCCATATGTTTTGCCACTGAAGGTTAGCTTTTAGAAAGCACCTTATAGAGACAATCAGAAATTTCTTCTGAAGCTGAGTTCAAATATGTGCAAAAATTAAACATTTCTCTTTTGGTGTGTGTATAAATAACATTATAGCACTCTCCCCATAGAGTGCATGGCAAAGATGGAGATACATTTGCAGATAACCTAAGTAAGACACACAGCCAGCTTCGGTGTCTTCGTACCAAAGCAATGATGACGTAAGTGAGCTAAGGATTTGCTCCTCGTTCACAAAATTGTCTCATGGTTCAGCTCCTTTTTTCTGGTAAAGCTCCTGGATGGCCAGCAACACTTTTGGAGTCTTGTTTGGTAGACCTTTTGCCTGCCTGGTGCTGCTTGGTAGCCCTGGGGCAATGCTTATCTGACAGCATTCATGACTAACTGTTTTCAGGACCCTTTCAAAGTTGAATTATTATTGAAGGAGGGTTGGAACTGCAAATAAAGAACTCTTTTTCTTATCTGATTTAAGCCGTGGCCAGGGGAAAAAAGTACTTCATGGGTTGTTTGTGGGTTATTTGTACACACAGAGGATTGTGTCACAGGAACCTTTCAGCCAACTACCATCTGCTGCTGCTAATGGAAACTGTCTAAACCGGCCCAAATGAGGCAAGTCTCTGAGATCAAACCATATGAAGAATGAAGAATTTGCAGCCAGTTAAATTTTCAAAATGGCATTCTAAAATGTGTGGGCTTCTTCCAAGTCCCTCACTAAAACATGCTGCAGTGTGCAAGAGTGCAGTGCTGAGGGTGAGTCCAGGGAAAGAGAGGTAACTCTGAGGTAATGGAAAAGACAGTTTCCTTGAAACAGTTGGAATATGCCTGGTCATTTGGATGGTTCTATACATTGTGGGTGCTGGGAATAGGCTGGAGAGCCAGAAATCACCCAGGAAAATGTATTTTGGCGATGGACTTTAATAACACAAGACGACCGAGCAGACCCACCTTGCATGTGCATGTGATTAATAGCTGTGGTGAAGGGTTAGTGAATAACAGCCTGATGCCAAATGGATATCAGTAGGATCAAACCATGCATTTGGCAGATACAGGAAGGAGCATTCATGGTTGTACAGAATAAAGGAGAGTGTGGCAGCAACTCCTCGAACCCCCGGTAGAGCTCTGGCATGTGAACAAGAATCTGGCTGTAACCCTGCACAATAAGGACCACGCATGTACACATGTGCACGCAATTACATGGCACGAATGTAACAAGAGAAAATTGAATATAAAATATTACAGAAAGCCAATAATTCTGGTTTATATCTTTCTTTCTCCTTGATGCATAAGAGAACCTGGCTATTTTAAAATCTGGGTTCTTTTTACGTAGCCAAATTTAATGCTCTTTCTTGTGCAAAATATGGTAGGAAGGAATTTAAAATGTCAACATTCTCTAGACCTGTTTATCTCTTTTCATGCCTCCCTCTGTATTAAGGAATAGGCACTAGATGATTAAAACTATGACAGTTCTGCAGAGGATATGACAAGTTATACCAGCTTCAAACATGATCCAAAATCTCTGACAATGTACCTGCCCTACAAAATAAGGATTTAATCACATGGTAGCCAGCATATGGGAAAATCCTTTTGTTGCTTGTGCAGGTTGCATCTTTTCCTCATTAGCAGATTCAGGAAACCAAATGAAGGCCTTAACAGAGGAAGTCAATATTTTCCATGAGATGTATTTGAAGGACATTGCTGTTTTCCAAAAATTCCTTATGGAAATAGAAAGGAATAACATTCTTTTTACCAACTTTATCTAAAAATTATAACAAAAACAATCTCATGATGCTAAATTTTCCTCAAGGTTGCTAGAGATTGAGCAAAGTCCAAGAGTATGGAAAGACCTTGGTGTGAATGGGCCAGTTTGGTGATGGTAAATTTCATGGGAGCTAGAGCTAGGTATATTTTCCAAGGTATACTTTCTGAAGCAAACAAAGTAAGCAAGCATTACTAGAATAAAAAATAAGAAAACACGAAATAAATTAGGAGGCTGCTACTTTGCAAAACATAGGGAATTCTCTCCTCTCTGCCAACATACATGGGAGGGAAAAGTGCTGGAATAGAGTTTCCAAAGAATTTTATTTTTGGTGTGCACACTGGAGATTATAACCTTCACTTCATTGCATCCTATGGCACACATCAATGTAACTGGAATCCAGCATGTTTATGTAATAGCTGGTAGCCAAGCAATTGACTCACTGTTCACAGAGAGTATACAATTCTGTATCTATCTGTTTGTGTGACACAGCAGGGGAGAAATCTGGGTCACCTGCCTTTCCTGAGTCACTGCAGTCACTTAAAAGCTGCAAATGCTCCACTGAACTGATTAAACTTCTGCTACAAATCTTGTGTACAAAAAACCCCTCCCACATTTCATATTTTGTATTTTACCATATTTGAAAATAAAAGAAGGATTTGCCTTATCTCTCTAAATCAACGCAGAAATGTCCTTAAACCACTAAAAATGCAGTAATGTATTTACTCCATTAAAAATTAAATTTAATGTGACTTTGTTGCTAGCATGTGCTAATTATATTTTGAAGTATGGAGACAGAGGCCATCTGAGATTTTAATTCAGGATTTCATGTATACAGAGAAGGTGTTTCCTCAAACTGAGCAAGCAGATGAGAAGAAACGTTAATTCCTGCTAATTTAGTTGCTGTTTCTGCTATATTGTTAATTAAGAACTTAGAACTCCTCGAATTATCCTCTCTGGGCTTGTCTATATTGCTGTAAAAAATGTCATTTAGGTCCAATATTATTATGAAAAATCAAACTGACTCTGTTTAGAGGGGTTCAAAGGTTTACTCCCTATAATAATTTTCCCTTGTTTATTTAACTCTTGAGAACTGTACTTGTGCTGGTGTTAGATATGTTTTGGTAATGTTGACATATTCCCTCTAAAATAAGAGTAATCATGGTTTTCCTGGCTTTACTTCATGCTTATACAGCAGGAAGCCAGGATTGTACTGAAGTAAAGAAGTAAATTAGGTTATTCCATAGAAAATCTGCAGGGATTGAGGTGGAAATTACACTTGCGTCTTTGGCTGCTTTTGCTCTGCTGTGGGATGAAGATCTGATCTTGCTGCCATAGAGATGTATCATTTTTTGTCCAATTTTCACAGCCAATATCCCAGGTTGTACATTTGAAGGACAAATGAAATAGAAGTAGACAGATCTAGAGTAAAAACTGTCTTTCAACATCTGCATCACAGGGGAAGTGTCAATAGCCTGAAAAGTAGAGGACTTATGGACAGCACAATGATTCGCTTCTTTCTATGGGAAGGAAGATGACAAGGAACAGATTTTCAGCTGCTGATGAAACTTTTCCATCTACTGGGCAATACAGCTGCCAAGAAATGATGAGAGGCAGGATATGATACACGACTCATACTCCCTATCCTCCACCTGCACAAAATCCAGGCTGTGCATCACAGACCTCTTGGTTATGTTGCAGGCATCCATCTGCCAAGTAGGACTTTTCTCAGAATTAGTGTCCTAGGCCAAATTAATCCCTGAGATAATTCCATTGTGTTTTGTCTAAGGAAATATCAATTACTGTGAATGGAAGGATGATCTCATGACAAAAGCAAATGAATGACTTGGAATCATGGCCAGGACCTCGGATAGATTCCTCTTCTGCTATAGAGTTCTGATATGATTTGGAGAAACTGACACAAATGCCAGTTGCCTTGATTTCCACCTATGTAAAATGAGGTTAATCCTAATTTACTTCCAGAGCCATCTTTTAAGAATCTGTATTTCTTTTAAGAATCTCTTCTTTCTCTTATTTGTTTCAATAAAAAGAACTACAAAAAAGCCCAACCTAACCAAACCAAACCAAACCAAACCAAACCAAACCAAAAAAACTCCAAAGACCAAAAACCAAAACTGGCATATTGCTATTTTTATAAAGCATGAGAAAACCAGTAAGAGGCTCATGTTCTGGGAGATGACAAATAGACATATCTGCATTTACTAAGTTTACACTGTCAACTTATTCTGAACAAGAAGGATTAAAAACCCTTTTTGAGTTCTCTTCAAGCTATCTCAAAGGACACAAGAGATAAATATGCAAAGCAGATTAGGATTAGTCTAGAATGGAGTAATATTAAGAAAATAATCCTTGAAAATTCAGAAGAGACTAAAAATTACCTTTTTCTCTGCCACTGAGATATGCTCACCTACGCGTCATACAAATGCTCCTGTAAGTTTCGTGCATACAAGAAACTTCCCCTTAACTATCCTTTTCCTCTGTAGAGAGAGTCTGCATAATTAGATTAGGTCAAGTTAAAAATGCATTGGTTTTCTCTCTCCCTCTCTCTCTCTCTCTCTCTCTCTCCCCTCTCTCCAGCTCTGCAGCAATACTCTAGCTCCACTGACTGATCTAAAGTAGGAACTGGTGCCTCCCAGAAATGTACATCCTTAGGAAATGTGTTCAGTTAAAATCTCTTCCAAGCAGTGATGAAAGTCCTGTGTGTGCTTGTTTTTCCTGCATCTGTTTAGTTTTTGTTGTCATATTTCATACAGATTTCCATGAAATTTTACAGTTTTGGAGTTGCAACTTATTTTTACTTTGGCTGTCATTGTTGATATTATTATTATCATAACACTAGGAAAAGAAAAAAAGCAATTTCTTAGTGAAAGCAGAAATACTGGTGTCTTTGAGGATTAACATGATCTTGTTAGCATGAAAGGAAAACAACAGCTTGGATCTTAGTCCACAGAATCCAACTTTACCTCTATGGATCAGTGAGCAATTGTGAAAGCAGCACTTGGCTAAAGCATTCTCCTCTACTCCACTTTCTCCACTTTTGTTCAAGTAAAATCACATTTTCCTTCCTAAGATAACACCAGTTTATTCTTGACTGCATCGGTGTTTTGAAATGCACCAAAGTTTACATTTCTGAGGTTCATTAAGCCACATCTTTGGGTGTCATTTGGATTGTTCAAAATTAGGCACAATATGTTATGACATTTCTTTCATGGTATCTGAGCATAAGAACTGGCAAAAAAATTAAAAATCCCACTTAATTATTCCTATAGTAACATTTAATATCCAGTTACCTCATTCTAATCAAAAACCCCAGCAGCTTTCAAGAGGTTAGCCTTTCTCTTCTCAGATGCTTTAAGGAAGTCGGCACAAATATTTTTTACAAGCTCCAGCAAATAACCCAGTGTGTAGAAATTGAAGTGTCTAATCTAATCTGTTGAGGGATCTGTACCACATGCATTACCCTGACATTTAAGGTCTCATAGTCAGTGACCGGTTAACCAAATCTGTCACTGTGACAGACATGTACTTCTACATGCTGTGCCACAACTTAATCTTTCAGGCACCGTTTAGGTGAAATAGCTTGTAACACAGTGACTCAGAGTCCATAATGTCTTTAATGAAGAAATTTCCCAACTGGTATTAAAACAAATCATTTTGATTGTCATATTTGCAATAAAGCAAAACAACATGAATTTGTCCACTAAGCTCTATGCAGTAGATCAGCTGCTAGACTATGTAACTCTAGTCATCTTTACAATTACTGTTATTATTATGTGTTATTACAACCCTACACCTCTTCCCTTTTCCCTGGTACCACAGCCTGTGACTTTCTGGAGGTGAATACTGTATTTGAAATGTCTACTTAGTGACAGATCTGAACTTCTAAATTACCTCTTCTGACACCTTGTGGTTCCTGTACATCACATTGTAAATCTGCTATGAGTCAGAACGTTGTCTGATATCTCTCAGTGATATAGTAAAATATAATGTTATTCGTAACTACATGCCTTTAAAATGTTTAAATAACTGAAGAAGAGAAGGAATTCTTTTATCATGATTTGGTTTTCACCCTCTTGTTTTCTTTTGTGGTGTTGTTTGTTTAACAGGGTCAATAATTTTTATGTTCAAATTGTCTCCAGGTTTCTGCACTGGCTCTTTCTGGCTGCTGCCCTTGGCATAGACTGGCTTGTGGAGTCCCAGAGCTGACATGTGGGGTGGTGCATGCACATTTTGCCATCTATATCTTTCTACAAAGGAGGTTATCTCCACTGGAAACAGCTCTTGCCATTGGGAGGAAACTAGTCCCTTGTTTATACAGCGAAATGTCTCTGTGAGATACAGACTTTGTGGACTCTTGTAGTGTAGCTAAATCTACTTGGAAAGGCTGGTGGAGCCCGAATGCTACTTCCAGTCACCCTGGAACACTGGGGATGTCCTGGGGTACAGGCACTCTCTACACACTCTACACATTTCATCCCACCCTTTCTTGACATTTGCTTTTACTAGACAGTGCCTGACTTTGTTAAACTTTTTGTCCTGGAGGATCTATTTTGTTTCTAAAGCTTTTCTGCCAGACCTCATCTACTCCAGTCAGTAGTCTTACCTCTTTGAAGAAAAAATACATATGCTTTTGATGGATAACAAGAGGCTTCTGCCACTATGACTCAGCAGCAGTTATACTGCTTTTTATGCAGAATTTATTAGGATGTTCCAAAGAAGGAGCTGTAGAAACCTAGTGCGTAAAGTCAGCAATTCCACTGCAGCAAGAAGGACTAAGTCGTGATGACTGAGATCTTGGTAGTAGGTCCAGAAACATATTGAGAATTGAGGTTTGAAAGGAAGGATCACAGGTCTTCTGACAAAGAGTACCAACTCTTTAAAATCTAGGTTACTATGTTCAGTGCTTCAGGCTGAAAAGTTTAATGCCAGATCAATGTGATCTGCTAATGGGTTCAATAAGGCCCCTCAAAGCTTTAATATTCTGAAGAAATGCACCCTCCCTCCACGTCTGCAATTACTGCCACTGATAGTGATAACACACTCCCTGAATCTAAGTAGAAGCAGCTGAGATGTTTGTGACACTTGGGGCAGACTTCCCAGGAGCACTTCGAGCATTGCTTGAAAAGAGGTCTTAATGCACTCCGTATATTTTGAGGTTGCAAAGAACAGCATTAAATAATCAAATAGGGGAGAAAGAAAACTTGTTAAAAGTTCCCCAGTTTATTAGGCACAGCTTGATGAACAGACTCCCATTCTTCTGGGACAGCATGATGTGCCACTTGATGGAAATCATGAGGAAACAGTTACATAAAAGGGCCGGCTAGCAGGGAAAGGAGGCAACGTTTTAAAAACCCTCCATAAAAAAGAAATAATCAGCTTGATGGACGCAAATCTTTTCCATAACTTCATGCCTCTATATCCCATGAATTCTGGAAGATGGTTTCAGTGCATTATTTTCCACAGCTGGCTTTCCTTTCCAGTCTATTTATCTGTCCCAAAGTGTGCATCTCTGGCTATATCAACCCTTGCTCTCGTGGGCAGCACGTGTTAAGGCTGTCCTGAGTGAGCCCCAGCTTGCAGCACTCCTTGCCTTTGTTTTCAACCCCCTCTGCCAAGTTTCAGTGATTTTGCTTAACTATAAGCTGAGCTTAAGATCTCCCCATGAATGTTCCCACTGATAGAGGGGGAAATAGAACGCTGTTGGCAAGTGTGAAGCCCCCTGCTCCGGCATCCCATCCGCAATGGTACAGCCCTTCTCTTTCCTACTAATCTGACCTATTCAGCAGGGCTGAGTAAAAAGAAGAAAAGGAGGGAAAAGGGAAACAGGAAAACAAGGAAAATAAAGACAGGAAAAGGAAGAAGGGAAAAGGAGAACATAGAAAAAGGGAAAAGAAAGAAAAAGAAACTAAGAGGAAAGAAAAATGACATGAAACAAACAGGATCTAAAAAGAGAGAAGAACGACAGAAAGAATACAGAAAGGAAGAAGTCAAAGAGAAAACACAACGTAAAAGGAAAATGCGAAAAAGAGAAAAGGAGAAGAGAAATAGACCCTGATCGTGCCCAGCTGGCAGCGGGACACGGCGCAGACCACAGCCCAGCCCGTGCCGCCGCTGCCGGAGCGGCCGCGGGTGCAGGCGCGGGGCCCGCTCAGCCGCCGGGGCGCGGGGCGGGGC
>VZTF01009179.1:456552-477169 GCA_013397755.1 Cnemophilus loriae | reverse complement strand
TGCCCGGGCCGGCGCCGGCGGGTCCCGCTGGTTCTGGGGCTCCGGGTGGCCGCGGCGGCACCCTCCGCTCCCGGGGCTTTGACGCCTCGGAGTTGGTCCTCTCCAGCCCCGCTCAGCGGGAGGGGACGCGCCGTTCTAAGTTGGCATGTCCTGGGCTTATCCCTCATGCGCGGTGTCAGTGGGGCGCCCGGCCGCCTCCCGTCCCGTCCCCCCGCTCCGCCGGGACCGAGCCCCCGCGGGAAGTTGCCGTCCGCTGCAGGGCTGCGCCGGGCGGCCGCGGGGAGCGGAGCCCCGGCGGCGGGGAACGACGCTGGGCTGGCTTGGGCTGCCCACCTGCTCCTCTCCTGGCCGTACCTGCCCGCCGGAGCTGCGGAAAGGCGTTGTTCTAGTCAGGGAAAATTCCGATTTGTGCCTTTTCCGGTGATTTAATCTGATCGCATTTAAAACAGATGCATAATTATAATGTATTATTAGGAAGAACAGCACGCCTGGCTAAACTTATTAACCGTTCTGGGGTGATTCATGCTCCATTGGAATTAAACCATCCAAAAAGTGAGCCGGGATTGACTTTGACAGCGTTTCATCAGCCTCTCTCCTCTGTGGCCAGAGACCGTCTGCCCAGGGGACGGGCGGGCGGGGGACTCCGGCGGGCCCGGCGCGGCTCGCCCGGCCCCGTCCCGTCCCGTTCCGTCCGGGCAGCGCGGCTGGAATCCTGCGGGAGCCGGCAGCGGCCATGCGTGCGGGGCTGCCTGTGTGGGACTGAGGGAGGGAGCGAGGAGTGCCCCTGGGTGAGTGTGGGAGCGGAGGGTCTTACGGTGCAGCTCAGTTTCACGGTGCCAGCGAACTCCCTGAGCAGCTGTCGGGCAGGGTTGGTGTCTTGGAGCCTTTGGTGTGAGAGGAGGAACGCGAGGAAGCACGGCGGGATGAGGGATGTGCCTGATCAGGAAGACGTTTGCTGGATGAGCTGAACTTACCGGCACGCTGATGGGATGGGAAAGGGTCAGACGTGTCTTTGATTAGGCATTTGCCTTGGAAAATAACCTGCCTGTCCTGGAGTAATTAGTTACTAAACTTGGAATTTTCCTCCCTTAAGCGGTATTACAGTGCACCTGCCGTGTTTAAGATCTGTCACCGCTTCCAGAATACTCCCCCCTCTTTTCAAGGCTTGCTACTATTAAACCTATTATACTGGAAGCAAATGCCAAATGTTAGTCCTGGTATAGGTCCCCGTCTGGGAACAGAATTGGCTGCAGAATGTGGCAATTCAGCCCTCCAGGTCATTTACATGGACTTGAAGCCTTGTGAGCAATTAAGTGGTTTTAGGTTTCTGTGAGTCTTCCAATTTTCTACGATGATTTTTCTTAAACCTGTTTTAAAGTTTTGAAGCTTCATTCATAAACAATACAAGTCTGCTGTTGCCCTGAAATGTGAGGTCTGAGTTGGATCAATAGGAAGTGGTGACTATTTTGATGCAGTGACGCTATTTTAAACCCGCTTATTATAGTTAAGAACTGCAGGAGTTGTGGAATATTTACATAACCCTACATAGCATATGTTGCAATGTTTGGGCAAAACTGGGTTGTTTAAGCACAAGCTTAAAAGCCTGTCCTGGATGCCAGTTCAAATGGGCTAGGCATGAAAAGCAATATAAAGTACTTTCTGGTGCTGTTGATGTGGAGGTCAAAGTTACTCTTGATCTTGCCTGAGTGTGCTTTAATGCAGTTAGAAAAAAGTGTTATTTGAGTGTCATCTCTGAAAGTGTGGAAAAGATAATCACACACTGATTTTGCTAGTACTAATCCCAGACTGTTTAAAAGGTGTTGTAAAAGACTGCATTGTTCATGTGTTTACCTCCTAACTAGATAAAGTACTTCTCGTCCTTGTAGCTATGATTTAGGCATTGACTAGAGTGCTGTGAAAGCCAGTTAATGGCATTTCTGTATGTGGGGTCATCTAATTAGGATGTTTTTCAATTGCAGCACTGGAAGGGCCGAGGCAGAAAGGGCTGTTTGGGGTAGTAATTGTTGAACTAGAAAGGGTTATCTATTCAAAGAGGCAGGCTCTCAGACCCGAAGTATTCTTTTAACTGTAATCACAGAATCTTGCTGCCCTGCAGGAGCTGGCTTGAAATGTAACAGCAGGAAAGGAGGTCGATGCTGGAGCTGCAGGACACAGCCTTCCATGTGGGAGATGGATCATGCTACTAACTTTAACTGAACTAAGATTGTGCATTTAAGCTGGGAACCAGCAATATCTTGTTTCAGGAGGGCAACATATTGCCATGGCTTTTTTTCTACTTCCTTTGCCATTATATTGAAATTACATCAGACCGTTCTCTTTTTAATATAGTGATCAAACTTACTACATAAATGGTGTCTGTAATTGCTTTCTGTATTTTTTTATGTAGGTTGGGCAAGATTAAGTGGCATCATAAAACTTCTTATAGCAAAATCAATTTTCCAATGGTAAAACTTAATATTTTAGCAGCAGCATGGCACCAAACTAAAGACTGTATGGATAGTGATATAACAAACTTGCTTGTAGTCTGGGCTTTGACTCCATATCAAAGGATTCAATATTTTGTTTCCTACCCTTTACCCACTTAAGCTGAAACAGAATGAATTTTAAGCCTGAGGAAGTTGAATGAGCAAATGTACATGTTCTTACTTTTTGTCATTATTCTGCCTAACTTCTTTCTTTCAGGCTAAGCAGATATGTTGCACATAATCAGTGCAATCCTGGTATTTTTGAGCAGTTGACTTATTGATTAGTTTGAATGAAAGTGTCAGTTGTCAGTTTCTAGTCAGTTTCTAAACACAAGAGCCAGTATTGTTGGATTTTTTTTGGTTTTTTTTTTGTTCTGTAGATGTAGACCTAGAAAACATAAGCTTTTGCCACCCTTGTTCCTGCCACTGTAATTCTTACAGACAGCTGTGATATTTCCTAGTTACGTGTGTAGATTATTACTGAGAGTTTCACCTCCCCAGCTCAAAACTTCCTTGTTCAGTTAGGAGCAAATAGATGTATTTTTTCCCCTCTTTTTACTTACTTGTTTGAAGCTGTATCTACCAGTTTTTCAGGAGAGAAGCCCATTGCTGCAATTAGGCTTACACATAGGCGTGACTATTTTTGCCTGCTATTTAAGCCCCAGCAGCCCACCTGGCAATTTGACCTGCTGGTGCCTTACACTGAAGCTGTTGTCCTTCACATGGCCTGTGCTGACTAAGACAGGGCACTGTCAGTTTATAGCTGGGGTGGGGAAGATTTAGTGCTCTGCGTGTACGAGGTCATGCATTGTTACAGTGAACGTGGCAAAAGCAGCTCATCTATTGAGGTGGTCCTTTCTTGTAAAACTCAGAAGAAAGGAATATTTTAGGGAGAGTATTGTAGGAAGCTTTAACCTTGAGTGATGTATTGCCTCAGTGACACATTGACAAAACTGGTGTTCTGGAAAATGCGTACAGATTTGTCTGTGTCTGTGTAGGGCTCTTCCATGAAATTTGGTAGCACAGACCAACTTTCTCTAGTTTCCACTGCATTTTATTTAGCAGGCCTGAATGGGTCAGCCTTGCTGATGGTGGGAAATATCCATCAGCCCTGTTTCAAAGTCGCTGGGCAGTATTCCAGACGGCATTGAAGAAATCCTGTTAAATGTTTTCACCCTGTAGTGTCAGACTTGCATCATTTTAAAACAGGCCGAGCTCATACACATTTGACAGTACCTCTGTTGGGTCTGCCACATGAGATTTAATCTAGCAAGTGACCCAAATACGTGCACTAGAAGAACAAGTGTAAGTGCACTGGGGAAAATTACTTGCCATCTGTCTCCTTGTGTGTGTATATTTGATTATTAATTTACATCTGTGATTTTTATGGCCCCTTTTTGTTGATTTCTCAGTTTTTCAGCTCTAAGTGCAGCTCTCCAGTAGCTTTTAGTAGCTCCAGTTTACAGGTAGCTGCAATCTTCTGAATTCCAGGAGTGAGGTTGGTGATGGGGAGACAGGGACTTGTGTGCTTTCTCTATAGTGTTTTCCCTTTGTCCCCTCTGTTCCATCTTCTGCATGCTAATTTCAAACCACCATAAAGATAATTTTTATATGAAACAGGAGCTTTAACATATTTGTAAAGGAATAAAGGTAACTTGGAGAAGATATCTGAGTAACTTAGGCTGTGTAATAAAGATTTGTGGTTGAGTTTGTGTTGTAGCTGAGTATTAACCGAGTGAACCAGTAACTGATTATCTAATGGGATGAACTGGGCACGATAATATTCTGTTAATACCAGTTTATTTTTAAATGCTGAACATAACCTAAATATGTATTTAACTTTTGATTTAAAAATGGTTTCTACATAAAAAATTATATTGAATTAAACATTTTCATCAAAATGTAAAATCTTAATTTCATCAAAATATCAGTGGGTGGTTTGTTTTTTTTTCTTTTTTCCATTTGAGATGCTGTAGTATAGAGATTTTAGAAAGCAAAAAAGAAATTATGTCCCCATAGGCTTTTTTTTAAGATTCTTGTTGCATATGTAACACTAACATAAAGCATGTCACTTCTGGTAGCTGATTCGGAGAATAAATTCATGCTGTTAGCAGACGGAGAGTCTCCCTGAGTCACTGACGGGATGTGCCTCATCTGCAGGAAGTTCTTCCAGCACACAATGGAGTTACAAATTCAAATGATCAACTTTCTCCAACATCTCCCATATGTATTCCAGCTGCACTTCTGAATCCTTGAAG
Organism: Cnemophilus loriae; assembly: GCA_013397755.1. Lineage (NCBI taxonomy): Eukaryota > Metazoa > Chordata > Aves > Passeriformes > Corvidae > Cnemophilus > Cnemophilus loriae. The sequence continues at coordinate 472,425 of VZTF01009179.1, read as the reverse complement.
TTTGCCAGAGTGAAAGTCGCTGAAAGGCTCAGAAGTATCTCATCTCAATTTGTTAACCATCTGATAGCTGAAAGAGTGATGAATTAGAGCTCCTTTGCTTCCCTCATCTGGAAGTTTGCCCTTCCCTTGTTGTTCGCTGCTAGGTTTTTTTTTTAGTTCTTTTTTTCTGTGAAGTTGACTGAATCAGACTTTGTTGTTTGTTTATGGAGTTTCTTTCTTTAGCTGAAATATTTGATGCTGAAACTGATGCAAGACTGCTGGCAACCTGTGCTGAGAGTTGCTCCAAGTACAAAGTTGGAGAAACAGACTAAATCTGAAGGCAGAGATGCTTAGTGTTATTGTTACTTATGTAAAGGTGAATCTGTTCTTTGGGCCAGTGTTTTATGTTAGATTTTTAAAAATTTTATTTCTAAATATTTTATAGGCTTTACTCAGATTCAGGGATAACTGTCTTTTTTTGGAAAAGAAACCTTTCTAAAACGCCCATTTCTTTCTCTGTTCTTTTAACCTTAATTTTTGTCTGAAATGGTTGTTTAAAAGGTGGAAGCATTTTATCTGGAGACCTGAACCTTACGCTGAAAGTTTTAAAATAAATTTTGGAATTTCTCTTGATTGTGGAAGCCTATTGTTTGCCTTTGGGATTGACAACCTTTGACTCCCTCTGCTTTCCCACTTGGGGCGACTGATCCTATAAACTCTCCTTATGATCCTTTAGAGTGGAAGCTTGTTCTGTGGGCAGGTTATTTAAGTCAGGATGGCAGTAGGATTTCATTTCACATTTGCTAGATCAGGTTCTTAGCCTGTCTCAAGATGGTCATACAGACTTAAGATGTGTTATTTTTTATGCAGGCAGTGCCTCCCTAGTAAGAGGGTGTAAATTTTGCAATTTCTTTCCCAGTTTCACCCTCTGCAGAGCTCCATACTAAACCATTTTTCCCCAAAGGCTAGCCTGTTGGTGAATGAAACTCGAAGAGTCAGAGGAAAGTGTTTCTTGGGAATGGCATCCTAAATATTACTTAACATGTCAACACTACTGCTCAGTTTGTTACTTCAGGACAGTTGAAATATTTTGTGGACCTGTGAATGGCTTATGACAGACATCTCCAAAGGCAGTGACATGCACTTGGCTCTGTCTTCAGAGGATGCTTCAGGCTAGCACAGGATTGCTGCTGCTTGTGTATGACAGCTGATTGTGAAACAAAGAAACAGGCTGGATCACTGGGGCATCATCCAAGGATCAAGTAATCTATCAATCTCTGTTTTACTTCAAGGAAAAAGAAAATTGGTAAATCAAACTGTTTGAAGCTGATAAAATTTTGTGACCCAGCCTGTAACTGAGGAAGGTTCATCAGTGATGCTTCACTGACCATTCCTGGCCTCGTTAAGCTTTGAGAGGGAGAAAAAGTAAAAGTGGCTTCCTCGAATGCTAATCCTTGTGTTCCCTAGGACACTGTGAATTACTCTGTAGCCTTCATTGTCCTAGTGGCTTCATAAGGAAATTTTTCAAGAATAGTGGCAGGTTTCAGTTGGAGGTAAATAATACTTGTTTACTATTGTAATGTCCCTTATTTCCTTTACCTCTTCATCTTTTTAATTGCTTTTTGTTTTATTGGAAATATTGTGCTTTCAGCATAAGATGTTTTGGCTTTTATATCTTAATTATTTTGATTTTTTTATTCCAGTGGTTTATTCAAGTGGCCCATATTAATGCTTCAGAAATTGTTAAGAATCAGTGTAATCTGTAAAAACACTGTGGGTGTATATACTATCATTATATTAAATAGCAGAATTCTGTTGTATACTAAAATTTGAGACCCTGCCTTTTATGGCATCTTTCTTCCGACAGAGAGCTGGACAGGCTTGCCATTAGTCTGCCACAAAGGCTCCTGAATATATTTGCAGGGGTCACTGTTCACTGCCTCAGATCATTTCCTTCTCTCCAGGATTTAAGCACATTGGCCTCAGCAGCATTCCGAGTCCCAGCTGGCCCAGGAAGCCAGAGAGTGACGGATAATTGAACGCGGATTTTCTATGTAAGGGTACAAACCATTGCTTCTAGATGACGGCACTGGTCTGTGGAATCCCCTATTATTCACCAACTTGTCAGTAGACCCGAAAAGCCCTGCCCTGACCTCTGACCTGGATTTCAAGGGAGGACAGGTTTTTCCGAATTTAGCATCCTGTATCCAGGGTGGGTGTTTCTGAATTTAGTATTACTCTAGGCTGTTCTGCTGATGAGAGGATTGTGTGATTTTTAGCTCCTGCGTGTTTTAGTCGGCTAGTCCAATTCGTGTTCAGGGGAACAACGCAGTAATTGGTAGCAGAACTATTGCTGCGAAGTCGCTGCCAGTGCCTGGATGCTATTTTCATGCAGCTTGGTAATTTGCATGCTTAAATCCTAAAAAAGGACTTGAACTCTTGAAACAGGGTCACTATTCAGTGACCAAAATTGTCATGGAAACAAACCCTCTCAACAGCAGCCTAAGCCTTTCCTAGATCTCTGTCCAGTCTTCTCGTCTCACCTCTGTGGCTTTTTACATATAGCAGTTAATAATTAGTGCTGGGCCCAGGAACCAGACTCCAGTGTGCCACTTCGCCATCATTGCTGTAGAATGACCTGCACCCAGTGCTTAGGTGGGAAACCAGTCTCTGAACACTCTCAAACACCTAACTAAAAGATACATCACAAGTGTTTATCTACAGCCCCAACTTAGAGGTAGCATTTAATTTCTGTACATAGTGTTTCCAATTGCTTGGCTACCTGCTCTAAGTGTAACTTGAGTTAACTGCTTTTCTAAGATTTTTCTCTCCCTCTGATACAAGAGAATGTAGCTCAAAGTTGTATGGCTCTCTGTGAATCAGGTACTTTTATTTAGAAGGCGGTGCCTGGCTAAATGCATGGGCTTCCAATGTCCTGATGCATCAGGAGTGCCTTTGCAGCATCCAGCCTCCAATTTCTATGCGGGAATATTTCTCAGTTGATGCTTTTTAAAATAGCTTTTATATTTTCTCAGCAACTATTGAAGCTGGTAATGGTTATTTACTTTGGTACTAAAAAAGCCAGCATGGAGTTCCAGTGTATGAATAAAGCACTAAGAAATAATCTTCTGCTGAAAATAGTCTCCTGAAGTTGATGCTTGGAGCAGTTTTAAGGTGACATAATTACTTAGTGGGGGAAGGAGGAAAAACCCCTGAGTGACTGGATGTTGTCCATTATAAAGATCTTTAAGAATTAAGGAAAATAAAACCCTGTCTGTAGATAGGGGTCAGCCAAGCCCTTTATTGTGGAATATCATGGTTAAAACCAAGCTCTGATATTCAGCCAACCAGCACAAAACTGTTTGCTTTTATCAAAGAGCCCCTTGATACGTCTTCATCCAGATTCCAACAGGAGATGAAAGACTTCAGGAGGAAACCAGCTTGTGTGTAGAAAAGATTGGTGTGCTGAAGTTGCCTCTAGAAGGTAGGCAGAGGAGGTCTGTCCCATTGCCATTTAAATTGTAAATATCCGGTGTGGGGCTGGTTTTGGAACCATGTGTGTTACGGTAATTCCCGTGCCTGCATTTTACCCGAGGGTGTTTCCCAGAGGTGTTTTGTAGCATGCACGGGGTTCAGCCTGCTGTGAGGTTGTGAGTTGTTGAATTGAAGTTCTTTACTACATTAATGCCTATACACTTGACAGGCTTTTAGTAGACACTTTGCATTGAAACATGCAATTCATTGGATTATAAAGTAATAACCAACATCTTGGAGGCTAATTGCGGAGAACTGGAATTCTTAATCCAGGATAATTTGATTTTTCTGTTTTGCAAATGACTGATTTGTTTCAGATCTCTCCCATGAAATCTCGAAGTGGGAATTAATTTTAAAAGTCTGCCATTTCTGTGACTTTAACTTTGGTTTCTCGAAGTCTTTTGTGTGTGTGTATAGTTTGATTTTGTTTTCAGAGTGTGGTTTCAGTGGTGGGCGTGGGTCTTTGAAAAGACGTGGGAGGATCTTGCTGCCCAATGTGCAAAGCAGCGCATTAAATAATACCCTTAAAAATCTTCCTTTTGAAGCACACAATGCCTGTGCCTTTGTAGGCTGTTTAGTAGTTTCTCGTCTGCAGACTGATCCTGTTGGTACTTTTAGTCTTTATGTGATCTTGTAGCACTTTGGAAACGTTGGAATGTTCTTAGTTTCATTTTACAGCCTGTCAACTTTCCTGGGTCGGAATCAGTTATGTTTGGCTGGCTCCTTTGTTTCAGGGAACTTGTACTGGGCTGCTTTGAAAAGAGGACTAGGTCCAGTTGGAAATTCAGATGAGATGCCTGCAGTCACTTCTGGCCACTAGAGTAACTTTCCTAAGTTTCCTATTTCCAAATAACACTGTGGATTTCCCTTACCGAAGCAGAAGGAGCCTGCATTGTGTTGAATGTGACTCTGTGGGTGGAACTTGTAGCTGTTGTTCTGTAGGTAATGAACCTGCTGCTCTATACTCTTTTTTCGTGCTTCATATGCTTTTTAAAAATAGATCTTTTCTTTTCAAATAAAAATAAATTTGAAGGAGCACTGTGCCTTGTTTTATTCTCTCATTTCCAACAGTTACGTGAAGGTGAGGGCGCTGTCATGCCTTCTCTTGCATTTGGTACTGTATTTATTTGATATTAGTACTTAAAGTGGCAACAGTGTTGATTGTTTTAATATTTTAATAAGAAGATGAAGAAATTAGACTCACATTTGAGGCAGGATCTTAACAAGCCTTATTCTGTGTGTTATACGTCAGCACTCTAGATACCACTAAAATGTGAAGAATATTTATATCCTGGATTAAGCCTCTCTATATTGACCCATCTGACCTTGTTGGTGAATCATCTTGAGCAACTCTCTGAAATAATTTCTGGAGCTTGGTTTGGAAGTTTGGTTTGTGAGTCTCTAGCAAGACTGCCGCCATTCTGCTATCTTTCCTTTGGCTTTCCAGGCTTCCTTCCACCTTGCATGCCAAAAAGAAACACTGGGAAGATACTTCTAGGTATGGTATGCTTCTATCTATGCATTTCGTTACTGCGAATCTTGAATTATAACAAGAATTTCCTGGTAATAAATTCCGTGAATTTTCAGTGTATGTGTTTCATTTTCTTCAAACAGTTTCAGTTGTACTTGAGGAAACTTTTAAAGGTCGTTTTGTTTGTGGGGGTTGTTTTGTTTTTTGTTTCTTTTTTTTTTAAGAAAGAAAAGAGGGTTGCTCTGGCAAAAATAACATTAGTTGCAGAAGAAAGGTTTCCTTTTTTAACCAATTATTTGTAATTAAACTTCTGGTGCCTTACATTTTTATAATTAAAGGAGAAGAAAACTGAGGCTTTTTAAATCACTTTGATCTGAATTAAGGTTCCAGTGCCAAAAAAATAATTTAAATGCTTCATGGCTGTATAAATAAAGCCTGCTGAAAGAAAAAGTACTAAAAGCATAATGAAAAAATTTAATCAAATGGCATTTTTGTGTCTAGCAGCTCTTATTTTGTAGCACAGTTCCTTATAGCTTTTTGTAATACCAGTGTACTTGAATAAATTTTCTATTTTTGTGAAAAGATGTAGTTATATGTTCTATTCCATTTCACAGTACATTATTCATCTCTTGCATGTAAATCACTTGGCTTGTTAAAAATGTTAGTATTTCTCTTTAATAAGCATCACGCTTCTGGAGAGTTCTCAAAATGTATTTTTATCCAGAAGATGAAAGACTTAAGGACAGGGAAAGGCCACAAAGAAAATAGTTCCTCACGTTGTTGCATTCATGATAAAGCAGCTAAGTGCAAGCTGGATCACCTGGAGTTCTGTCTGTGCTGCTGTTTGCTGCCAGGAACATTCTTGCTCTGCCTGGCTGTTGAGAGCAGCTCCTGCTATGGAGATGGTTGTGGTGATGTGGCTTGTGGAGTATGGCTGGCAGGTGAAACCTCAGATGGGTGCCTGCTCCGCCTGAATGAGTGTGGGGCTGTGTGTCACGATGGGCCCTGAGTGGTGCTGCAAGTTACTACATCTCTTACTGCTTTGCTTCTTCCCTCCCTGGTCCTGCTCATTCTGTGACGGCAGACTTGTGGCAGCTGAAGCCACGTCTTTGATGGTCTGTTGTGCTGGATGGTTCCGTGTGGCTCAAGCCTTGGTAAGGGTGTCTGGCTATTTTGAAATGATGGCTTGGGCTTAAAGGAAGGAACTTGTTTTATATACTTTCCCTTTCCCCAAGAATTGTGAGGTGTCTAGATGCTGCTTAGCCAGAGCAGTTTTGGTTTCTCTGGAGAGTATTTTGCTGTAGTAGTGTACTTGGTTTAATTAAAAGACAAGAGAAGTTGTGGGGAGTCTCAATCTCTGGAGGTAATCAAAACCCACCTGGACACAATCTTGTGCAACCTGCTGCAGGTGAACCTGCTTCATTTGGATGGAGTGGGGTGAGTCTTGGACTAGATGACCTCCAAAAGTGCCTCCCAAAAGTAGCAATTCTGTGAAGGTCTCACTAAATCTGTTTTGCTTAATGTTGGATGAGTAGGTTTGTATGTGTTCTGAGCAGAACCTGGGGATTACCCTGATGGAGTTGAGTAACTGGAGTTTCATGCCTGACTGATGCAGGGTTAAAAGCTAAAGGAAGGATTGAATGTCCAAGGAAGCAAGGATGCTAGTTGGTCCTCTGGAATTTAGAGCCTGCTTCTAGCACATCACAAAAGAAAATAGGATATTAATGAAAAAGGTGATGTTTATATGTTAATGAAACCGATCTACTAAGTTACAGTAAATCTGTGAGAATTTTCAGGAAACTCTTCTCCTCTAGGGGACAGTCAGCTCTTTCTTCCATTTTTTTTCCTAAATGTTCCATTTTCAATCAATGTGAACAATCCTGTCTGAGAACAATTGAAGGCCACCTCATTTAGGGGCTGGGTGAGTGTGTGATGAGGTGAGGAAAGGATCCTACAAAGAGGAAAGGCCTTAAGGAATATTGACTTTCACCTATTTGTGTGCCAGATACCTAGTCTGCTAGTTTGCAATACTAGTAATTATGAATATTGGTGTTTTACTCTTGAAAAATGATGAAAATACTGACTGTATCGGAATACCTGTAGTGTTTTGTCCATATATCACTAAGGTAAGTGTTAACCCTATTGAAATTCTGAGCTGTTGGCTTGATGTGTATGGAAATAAACTAGTTTTGCAGGAAAAAAGGTTTGCTGCTCTTTGCAGCTCTGGATTTTGGTGCTGCTTGATAGTAGTGTTGGAGAAGAAGGCTTCTCAAAGCAGGAAATTTGGATAGTACAGATCTGCAGGTACCGTGGTGATGAGTATCATACGTGTCTTGAAAGGCTCTGATGCAGTAGCTTGGAGCAAGGTACCACCTGTTAGGCACAGTTTCCAGAAACACATGCTGTGCGTGATATTTCAGTCTACCAATTTGGCTCTGTACTTGGCTTGTTCTGAACATCTTGCAGACTGAAATTCGTAGATTTTGTTGAGGTTCTCTGTGTTGTAGCTTATTATAGGCAGGGAGTTTCAGTTTGCGTTCACACTACGCTTGCTAATTGTTAATGATGTTAAAAAGCACAGGAGTTTATTTCACAGCAAAAAGATTTAAAACTCAGTTTCTTATAACTGCATTCTAATGTTAAGGTACTGTTTTCTGAATAAGTAAAGTGACTCTAAAGCATAAAAATAAAGAACATTACATTATGTACCTGTGTACATTTACACAGGTAAATGTAAATATGGGAAAGATTACGAGATTCCAGAATAAAGAGTTATTTTATTAAGGCCTGTGCCTCAGTCTTTCTGTAAATATTTAAAGAAAAATATAATTGATGTGGGTGAGAATTTTCAGTAATGAGTGTGATTGAAATAATTTATCAGTTTTTTTTCCTGCTTGTCTAGTGTAACTGAAACAATTCTGCTTCAAAATACAAATTGCACAGGATCTTAGTGAGGGCAAGGATCTAAGGACATCTGTTCTTTGTGTAGCATCGTGGGAGTGATGGCTGAAGGTTTTTGCTTGAACAAGGGCACTGAGAGCACTTTATTTTGCATACTTCTTTCAAGATAAGAACTCATGGGGAAACATCTGTGTGTGGAGTATGGAAATGTACGATGTTGTACTTTATATGCTGCCATATGCTGTATTAGTGGTGAGTATTTGTTTTCCATCCTCATTTTTCTTGGACTGAAATCCTATATAAAGTGCGTGAAGTAGCAGAGAACGGTCCTGTTAAGGAAGAGCAGATACTGTGATAATTCTGAGCATGACTGTGAAATAGTACCAGTTAGTCAGTCCTTTGCCAAGACTAAGTGAGCACACTTGTAGGATAAGTGCTCAAGGAAGACTGCTTGTTATGCTATATTTTGTGTTGTAAAATGCAAAAGAACCCTTTTCATAACAGGATGGTTGCATTTAATATGCATACTTAATTGAACATATAACTATATATATTTATATATACACACACAAAATAAAATACATAATTTTTCATCCCATCTGTACTCACATGCTATCTTATGTCTGCACCGGCAGCACGGGTCATGGATAAAGTGAAGGGATGGACCTTGCAATCAGTGATTCTTCCAACAGAGTGATTAAATTATTATCTAGTTATGCCCTTGGGAGTTTCTGAGCTTATAGATACAGTAAGCAGTATGGTAATCAGAAAAAGCAAGTTGTTGTTTTTGTGTGTTTGTAGAGTCCTTATTTCTTGAGTCACGGTTCTGAATTGCATCAGGAACTGCTAAATTTTTACTTTCTGCAGCAAAGGAGCTCTTCTGACTTTGCAATATTTGTTTCCTTCCTTTTTTCTGCTGAAGGTGAGAAGTTAGCTCCTTGGGGCAGCTTACACTATCCATGTTTTAAAGTAAAACTACATGAGGAAGCAAATGCAGAGATTATATTTCAGGTGTTGCTTCAGGAACTGACTAAACCTTGATGTAATTGAATTCAGTTTAGATTGGTTGACTATTGCTGCTGTTCTAATTAAAGCGGAAAACTACACCTTACTAATCTGTTTTTTCTTCTACCTGCCTAAAATTTATTCTTTTTTGAAGTACAAATGAACAAGTCAACTCTTGAGCTAAGCAAAGTCAGTGTTTGTACATAGATAATTATGCATTAACTATTTCCTGCTTACTGGCGTGGAAAAAACTGAGCAGATTGGAGAGAATGGTTAACCTGCTTAGTAATATTGGAAAAGAAATAAGTATAACCTAATAATCTGCTTTAGTGATGATCTGTTTATTTTGTCCTAACTTAGTTAAAATCAAAAGAAAATAAAATAATTTTGTAGGTCTGACATACTAGCAAGAGATAAAATGGCAGCATATGCCTTGGCTTTGCTGTTGGGACTTCAGTTTTACAAACACTTGGACATGTGTTCAGCTTTTCAGATGTAAATAGTCCCATTAGATGAAATCTGGGTTTAAATGGAATCAGTGGTAAAACCTGTGGCAATTTAAATAAGGCTAGAATTTCATGAATGAGTTCAGTGAGACTACTTGTATACATAAAGTTAAACACATGGCTGAGTGTTTGCAGGATAGAGGGCCTGCAAGGATATGAGAATAAGACCCTTGCGACACAGTTTGAAGCCTGAGCTGTCTTGCTGCTGAACGATGAAGAGCCACAGTGAGGAAGTAGGGGACCATTTTGTGTGTAAACAAATGCAGTATATAAAACGTCATAAATAACTACGATTCATAAAATGCTTGGTTGGTCCTAAATAATGAAGCAGTGAAAATGTTTACGGGATGTGCTTGTAATATATTTTTATTTTATATTATTTGGCACAAATACATGTAAGTATCATTATTATGTTTCATTATTCAGAAGAACTTAGTAGCAGGAGACTTTCTTTTGGAAGAGGGAAGGTAAAATAGAAATTACAGGGCAGCCACCCTACCTTGTCCTTTCAGTCGTAGGAGTCATGCAACATTTGATAATTGTGTCAACTGTTTTAATCATCATGTATATTAACTACTTAATTTTACATCACACTTGGTAAAGATACACTGTGCGTATTACCATAATTGTGATGGTTCTCACCATCTGAGGCTCTCCCCTCCAGATGTTTCACCAGTTTGCAAATTTGATTTGGAGCTGCATGTGCAGCAAAACAACTGTTATATGCACTAATAGCTCTGTCTCTATTTGTGCGGAGCATCTTTGCAGAGCCTAGTTTCATGTTTCTTGGTGAGAAATACTATTGAATGACTGCCCTCTTACAATCTTGTGAGATTTAGATAAGTGCAATTTTCCAGGTTTTTGAGGGAGTCCTAATTTACATTTCATAACACACACAAAGCAATTAGCATGAAGTCTTATGGCAGCTTGACAGTCCTTTGTGCCTATGGAAGCAGTTACACAATAGTGCATGTGCAGATAATGTTGTCAGGTGCCCTTTGTGCGTGCTCACTTGTTTTACCTGGGGCATACTAAAAAGCTGCAGCCTAATTCTCATTTAAACTCAACCTGCTCTATTGTACAATGAACTTGCATAAAGAGAGAAATGTTGAGGTCTTAAGAAAATGATAGTTACTGTTAGTTGTTGTAAGTGACCTCGTTTTGGCTCGCTCAGGCTGTTTTTCTCTATATGCATGGCTTTAAATGCCAGTGATGGGAGGAACATGACCTCCTAGTTTTTTTCTGTCTTTGCTCTCTCTCTCCTCACAGGTGGGTGTAGAACCTTGTCTCTTCTCCAGGTTGAAGACTAATAGTGCCTATGTGTTTGGAGAATGGAGAACATCCCAGCTGCATTGTCCTGCTGATTGTGCAATCCAGCTGTTGTTGAGGAATAGAGAGGGGAGACTTGGTGTAGTGGGCAAGAAGGTAAAGAAGTAAAGCAGCAAGGCGGTGGAAGGTTTGACACTGGTACCAAGCTCTTTGACTTTTGTGTGCACAGATGACTGGGGAAAATACTTCCGTACTTCTTACTCAGTGTTTGTTGATTTTTTTTTTTTTAGGTTTAAAGCGTTTTTGTTTCAGTCGAATAAGATACTGATGCAATTTCATTTGCTTCAGTTACTTTATCCAGCTGTGTATGGAGTGATACCTTAGGGTGCTTTCAGGAGCTCTTGAGAAGAGATTTTCTGCCCCAAGGAGTTTTGGACTGAAAGGTGTGAGCAGAGCAATGCATGGAAAAGAGGCAGTGTATGCACAGTGGTCCTGCATCTTAGAGACCGAGTGGTGTTTGCAAGTACAAGAGCCATCTAAACATTATGGTATCAAATAGGGGAGCTCTGGAGAAAGGAAGAGGCAAGGTGGAAGACATAACAAGGGAAGGGTGAAATGAGATATAGAGCTTGTTTTCTCTTAAGTGTGTGAGATGCAGAAGATCCAAACCTAGTACACAAGCAGTGACAAGAATTGCTCTCAGAGTATGAATGCTGCTGCTGCCTTTGCTGAGAGACGTTATCCCTAGGCTTTGGCAATCTCAGCTGTTTCTCTTGTAGCAAGCCAGGCTGGGTCAAACTGCTTAAGCCTGTTTGCTTGACGGGAATAAACCGAAGATTGATCACGCCATCAGCATGGTCAGCAGGTCTGAAGGGATGACTGTTAGTAGGGTAAGTGAGGGTAAGCATTCTGTGCAGATAATGTGGCCAGAGGGTACCAGGGAAGCCTGTCCAGAGAGGTCTCTGGGGATTTCAGTCCTGCCTTTCATGGGTTTTCAGCTTGCCCTTCTAACCTGTTCTCTCTGTCTCCCTGGGTGGTTTTCTCCTCTCATGTTTCCAACAATGGAAAGCTGTTAAGACATATACAAAAAACAGATGCTGGAACCAAAGGAGGAGAAATGACCAATGACTTACTTAATAGATTTAGGCCCATTCAAGAAGAAAGACACAATATGGCCTAAAAAAGAGATAAATTGTTTGAGAAAGGAAAATGGATAAAACAGTGTGACTGAAGACAGAGATGATGCTGATGCTGTGCAAAAGCTAGATTGCAACAGAAGCTACAGTTTTGTGACTGCCTTGTTTGGCTATGCCTCGCACTAATTCCTAGTTTGGGACAGACGGTGACGATGCGGAGCTCTACTGCTTTGAGATGGCCCTTGCCAAGGCTGCTGTGTGGCTAATGAAGCGTGAGGCTTTAACCTCATCTTGGCAGCAGTGGTTTGGATGGAAGTCTAAGCTGAACTATCACCAGAAACAAGGCTATTTTTATGGCTATGTGTATGAAGAAATAGTTGATATAAAGCTATGGAAAACCCTTGAAAAGTGGCCCTGTGCCTTGTGCTTTGAATACTTTGTACTAAAGAAGTTTTCAAATCCCTCTCAACATGAGAACTGACTGTGAGTGTCAAACATAGCACTGCACAGCATGTGGCATTCATTTATCACCCCATTATTAGATTAAATGTTATGAATTAAACAAGTATTCTTCTCCCTGTTTACTTAGGTTATTGTTATAGAAGACACACATCTTTAATTCCAGGTAGATAGGCTTTTCTCTTTCTTTTTGGACTTACTCTTCTTTCCAATCATGTCTTAGCTTCAAGGACAAAGGAAAACTTAATTTTTACATTAAAGAAGAAATTATTTGTAAAGGCATATTATACTCCCAGGCTTCCAAGACTTGTGGTCTGAAACTGGAAACGTAGCCACAACTAATGTATTCAGAGACCAGCTCAGTGTGGAGTTTTACTGAAATGTTTGGTGAATGCTCTCAAAAGCAGTAAGTGAAGCTTTGTAAGTTTTCTTGTAGTTCCCTATATACTGCCTGATATTTAATGCTGGCATGATCTTGGTAGAAATGTGTTACATAATTAGACCTATCAATTTACCGTGAAAAACAGAATAGCGATGGTGTTCCCCATCTCCATTAACTTGTTTGTGAGTCTCCCTCTCTCATCTTAAACCAGGAAGAAAATACTGAGATTTTCATGTTGTTGCCATTTTTTTTTTTAAATACCATTTTCTTAGGTAAGAGGAGTGCTTTAGAAGTGCTAATGGCTATGACCTGTATTCTGTGCGTGGTGAGATTGGCTTTGTACTTAGTGGCAGAAGTGGTCTGCATATGGTGTGGGAGCAGCGTGCTCACACAGGTGAGCCAGTAGCAACTGCAGAGAAAGTTTTCTTGTACCCTGGAAGTGCTGCTCCCACCAAAGCTATTGGTCAGGGTAATGCTATGAAAACAGTTCAAGTGATAGGTAGATAACGGCAAAATTCAGAAGGCAATAACAAGACCTATTATATGTAAAAGTAAAAAAAAAAAAATGTATAGTGGGCATTCAGGAATGCTAGTACTTTTCATGATGATTTTATCACTTGTTTTGGTTAACTATCTTAAGTTCATGTGTCAATAATATTCTATTTTCAAAGTGATTAAGGTGGAGTTTTGGAGTCTCTATAAATATGAGAAACAACTGCAATCTCTGTCCAACCTAAGAAAGGATTAAAAGCAGGAAATCATCCAAGGTGACATATGGGCAGTGACTCTTGAGTTCCTCCAAGATCTAAATATACTGAGATTCTGAGCTGAAACAGCATTGTTTGTGTGCTTCAGTGTTAATCTGAGTTATATTTCTGGCATACACTAGAGTTGTAGCTCTGTCTTCAGGGCAGATGTAGCCAGAAAACTGAGACAGAGACCAGGACCAGACTTAGTTAATAAATGGCTTATCTGCAATATGGGTGGTTCAGAAGTATAGACTATATAATTTTTAATTTATTATCATACCATGAGTTCTGAAGCAGTCTGATCCTTCTACAGTTGTGTCCTTGCTATTTGAGAGACTACAGATATAGAAGCTGTCCCAGCCCTAAAAAGCTTGTTGTTTAGGCCCCTATTCTGGAACAAAAGCCCCCACCCGAAACCAACATACTTCATATCTACCCCTGCCCATTTTTTATGTTACTTAATAGGATTGCTTGTATAAACCTAAACATTGGTATGGCTGTCTTATTTTTTTCAAGAACATAAAAATCTCAGAGGTTTTGCTCATGTTTTATTTCTGATTACTTCATGCTGTGGGTATCGATGAGACAATGAAAATCTGTATCTGGAGCATTGTTGTGGGGAAAGCAAATTGTGTGCAATGTTTCTCATCAACCATAATTAAAGGATTGAGTATTACAATTAAAATTAATTGCGTTTAATAAAGGATTGCTGTACTTTTTTTTGGTAATGTATTCAAATCACACACTCTGAACTTTCCCTTCATGTTTCAGAAAGCTTTCGGAAAATTCTGTTTTTCTCTTTCAGTGTAACTATGTCTAGGAGAAAAAGGATTCAGTATTTCTTGAAGGTAGTTATATTTCTTAAATCGTTGTATCAAAATGCAGTGGTTAATGTTAATAAATATTTACTTTGGTTTTTAGCTTGGAATCATCAGCAGTGCCACAAGCTAATCTGTGAATTTGCCTGAGGTGGTGATGTGAGCCTTCAGAGTGTTATATTTGAAGTTGCACTCATCCGTTGATTAACTGAATAAAATTTGCATCTTTAACAAAGACCAGCCTATAGCTTTGTCTAGGTAAATAATTCTATGCATATTTTTCAGTAGTATTTTACAAATTTTCTCCCTTTTAATTGTTTTAACGTTACTTTCTTCTATGTGTTGGATTTTTTTGTTTTTTTCTCTTTTTTTCTCTTCAGGAAGGCTTGTTTTCAATATCAAACAAAACCCAAGCTCAATCAGAAAAAAAATGTTGGGAATAAAAGCAATTTCATATCATCATAGACCATGAACTGTGAAAGTGATACAAGCTCAACTAATCTTCTCACAAGTCGATATTAAATTTGTTGTCTCCTGGTTTTTGTAATGTAGTGTTTCGGGGTTTTTTTAATTATCTTTTTTTTTTATTGTTATCATTTGCTTTGTCTGTGTTCACTTATTCTTTCCTGCCCCACTCTTACATCATACCCCCTATGGGCCAAGGACGAACCTGCCTGGAGCTTGTACATGTCTTGTCTTGCAGGAAAGCATCTTTAGTGATGGGTTGGATTCTTTAAATGTCATTACTCTCTTCTTTAAACCTGATATTTTTGTTGATTCTTATAATTCATGAAACCTGCTGCCTCTCACTTTTGTAAGCATTTGGTTGGGATGAGTGTCAGGATTGATGCTGGTGAATACAGATAACGGTGTCTTTTCTATATTACATGAAGTTCTTGAGCACTATGAGATCATAAAATGGAAAAGTGATAGGAGACCATTGTGCTTATGTAAAATGTGTTCTACTCATCAGTTTTGCTCATGAGCTGCAGTACACGCTCTAGGACACCTTTGCCAGCAGGGCAGATCTGTGAGCGTGTTCCCCTTGTTGGGGTCAGGACCCCCTTTAGGTCTGGAGCATCTGCAGTCCTGAGGATGTGCTGGTTTCCAAGATTGTTTGCTGCGGAACTGGTGTGTCAGCCTCGCTGAAAGCCTTCGGCTTTTCCTCCCCTGCCTGCTTTGCTCAGATAATCCTGCAGCAGCTGGCGGAGTTTCCCTTTGATTCCTCTGGCTTCAGCAAAGCAGCAGGGACGCTAGAAACCTGGCCCTGACCCCTGCTGAGCTGGTGGAGATAAGAGCAACATCATCCTCGTTGAACCTGTGTACCATTGCCCTATTTCAGCTAAGTGAATGGTCAAAATCAAATCCCTGATTTGATTTCCAAGGATGAGTGACAGGCAGTCCTCACCCTGTTGCCAGTCCCCCAGTGATGCCAGCTGCATGTGCCCTGTCCCCAGTTTTTGCGTGGGTAGGGTCTGGAGGGTCTGGAGTAATGATGTGTCAGCAGTTCCCTGGGATTGCATCCCTGCTTGTGACAGCTAGAGGGAAAAAGTGGGTATTTGTAGATGAGGTTATACTCCAATTTGATTTAGACCTGCTGTCTGTTTTGTGATCCAGTGCAAAAAGTGTTGTCAGTGGATATGTGGGGGGGGGGGGGGGCGGGG
>VZTF01009179.1:401245-456532 GCA_013397755.1 Cnemophilus loriae | reverse complement strand
GGGGAGAGCTGAGTGCTAGGACGCAAGAGATCAAAAATACAGAGCTGCTGAGTTGGTCCTGTTATATTTGGTATTGTTAGTGAGACTCAGTGGAACACACATCCCTTATTTTGGATGATGTCTCACTGTCCCTGAAAACATGTCTGTTAAAAGTTTTCCTCTTATTATTTTTAGCTTCCGCATGCATTTGTGAATTAACTGTACTCAGGAAGGATGCTCTGCTGTTGATTCAGTTCTTGTCCTACAAAGCATCCCTACTGAACTGTTTTGGAAATGGCTTAATGTATGATCTGCAGTGTGAGGAGGATGGCAGTGAGAAGGGTAGGTGATTAAATCATTCCATAAATACTGATAGACAGTTTGAACGTATGGATTGGATTAACTGCCTCCACTTTATGTATGTCATTTTCTGTTAAAATAATTTGTTTTCCTACAGGTAAAAAGTTAATCTTCTCATTTTAAATTTATCTGAGTTTAACTTCTATTAGCGCAATCTACTTTCTCTTTTTGTTTTGACATAATGTTCTACTCTGCTAGGCAGATCCAATAGTTTTAGCACTGGAACGTGGTACATGAAACCTTTTCAAGTGTATAGGTATTGCAGATTGCCTTTTTTACGGCTTCCACATCACTTTGTTTAACAGTAACATTTTCGATGTGTAGAAGTGTACAGGGGTGATAGAAAGATTATGCCTTATTATTTTAACCTCCTCTAACACTCTTCTTTGAGGGCCTGGACTTTGCAATAATTTCATACCCTTGGCACCTCTAAGCAGTATTAATCCCAATGTAACTGCTGAATGATACATGTACAAGATTGAAATGTATTTTTGCAAAGACTTGCAATGTCACGAGATGAAACGTGTCTTCCTCCCTTGGTTTTTGTTATTATCAAAATGTCTAGGTTGTGGCTTTGTTATTTGGTGGCTGGTATAAGCTTGTCTTTGACCCTTCTGTGAGGTATCAGAAACTCCTGTCTGAAGATGTTTTCAGCTCCGAAGTTGCCTAGTCTTGAAGCATTTTTCTTTGTCCTGCTGCTGGCAGTAGTGATCTGATAAGCTGTAGGTGAAAGCAGCAGCCCGAGGCCCGTGCTCACAGTGTGTCTGGGGATGTCAGGGGCCACACTTGCTTCTGGCTGCCAAGAGCTAAAACCCAGGCATGAGCACGGGAACCTGCTTAGGGGTGCCTGAGCTGCTGGTGCATCCTGGAAGAATTAGTACCTAAGTGCTTTTTGCAGAAAGTGTTACGAATACCATCCTATCACCATTTAAAAACCCAGAGTGAAACAGAGCCCTTTGTGATTATTTGTTCCTTTGTGTGCCTCATGGCTTCCTAGTTAAAAAAACACCTAATGTGTCTGTTCTTTCTTTCAAAGCAAGAAATACGCATTTATGTATTGGAAAGGGGAGTCTGTCTTTTATTCCTTTATTTTCACCTGAAAGAAGTGGCAGGAAAGAAAGAAATACAAATGCAGTGTTTGAATTAATTTTCCCCTGATTTTGAAGAGGGCTTTTCTCACATATTGACTGTAGTTTGTGCTTTAAAAAGTGATGTTGTGTGTGTAACTCCTAGTGTGCCACACAGTCACTCTGTGTGGGCCGGGTAGGGACTTAAATCAAATCCTCCTTTAGCCATTCTTTACTGAGCCTAGTCAGGCTTTACTCTGCTGTCCAGTGGCTGTCTCTGGGTCTTGCAGATTTACAGTCTCTTATCCAGGGCAATATTCAGGAGTTCCAGTTTGTGGCGTTCTTGCCACCAGAAGAATTACCCAAATATTGAAACTTCTAAGTTCACATATGTTTCTCCTGTTTGAGGAGATAATGTACAAGGGGAAAGAAGGTATTTTTAGGCTCTGTAAAATGCAGTTTCTCAACAGCTTTACTTTCTGGTTCCAGTCTGATATTTCATAGATTTTCTAGTTTCTTTGTTTTGTTTTGTTTTGGTTTTTTTGGGTCTTTATTGGTTTTTGGTTTTTGTTTTGTATTTTTTGTTCTAATGTGGGTATTGAGTTTGTCTAGGTTTTTCAATTGTGTTGCATTTCCACCTTCCTCAGATTTTTCTTCTTTACTGTGGAAAAACTAGCTTTTAACTCCCTATTTTTTTATGACGGCTTTGAAAATGACCCTGGAACAAATGACACGAAAGTGCTTTTGGTGAGGCAGCTTTACCTGAGTCTTTGCATTGATGTAGCTGGGCACTGCTGGCTGTAATGCAGGCAGACCTACTGGCAGGTGCTTTAAGGCCAATATATATTTTTTTTCCTCTTTTCCAGGTGTTTTCTTGTTTTGATATTTACTCAGTTTTTCTTTGTAGTGGTTTTAATTTTGGATTGCTGAGCAGTATTACTGACAGTGCAAAGCCTGAAGAGATCTGCTTAGTTATTGCAGTACTTTTGTTAATAGTTGACGATATATTTGCAAGATCAGCCTTTTGCAGAACGCCTTTGTTTATTCATTTATTTTTTACCTGTCGAGACAACAGGCTAAGCACACTGTCAGCTTTAAACCAGCACCAGTCCAATGCACAGATGAACACCTATTTTGTGCCTGTGCTTCAGGGCAGGAGTTTCCCCAGCACAGATGTGCATAAGCAGAAGTCATGGATGCATTTGCTTAGTTTGTGCTTTTCATCAAATTCTGCTTCTGTTAAAGGACTTTCTCTCTAACTCTGTGATGTTTCTTTCCTGAACAGGTATGTAAACGAATCAGAAGGTGAACTTGTGTTTTCAGAGTAATGTACTTTTAATCGAGTGGCGTTGTAAGCTCTTAAATTGTGTATGACCTGTTTGGCCTTACAAATCCCTTCCAAAAGAGATAGTCAGCAGATGTATTGTAACTAGAGTCTATTGGAAAAGGTTACAGTCTGGAGAGGAATGTCCATGCTGTACTTTAAATCTCTTTCCGTTAAAAGTTTCCTTTGTTGCCAAGGAAATAAAGCAATGATTATGTTATGGGGCTGACAGTTTTGCTAATGTTTCATATTTTCAGAACAAGGCTGTTCAGTTGTTGAGGGTGATGTAAAATTCAAGGACTCTTACTAATGTTTTTGATGGGACTAAAATATATTTTTACACCTCCTCACTCCCTAAAAAAACCTCCAAACCTCTTTTCTCCAGGTGACAGAAGAATGGACTCCCTATTTTGTGGATTTTGGTAATTGTAGCAAATAATTAGGCACTCTCTGCCCCTCTGTTGGTGTAAAAAGCTCCACAGACTCTCTAAGCTGGGCTCCCTTTACCAAGGATTAAGTGTGTTGGAGTTTTCCCTGCTGTGTTTCCTGCTGCCGCTTTTTACAACTCCTTTGGTGTTGTAGGTTGTCGCTGGGAGGAGGAGCTGTTACGCATGTCCCATTCATAACTGCCTTGTTCCTACTTTATCTCTTCATAATGAGAAGTGTTATTTTCATCCCTTTCTTTTTTCCTTTCGTCCATGCACTTATAAAATAAGATACAGAGACTGTGGTTGCTCTCTCTGTTGCAGTTACCTTTGCGTGTTCAAGGGCATTGGTCTTAAGAGTTTTACTACATGCGCTGGGTATCTGTGCTCATGGTAAAGTGATGTTAACTCAGCTACTGATCACTCCTTCCTCTTCGAATTCAGAACATCAGTGAAAGACAAAGGAGTGACCAACCTGCAGAGAGACCATGATGCTGCATCCTTGTCCTCTTCCCCCAGCTGTTTCAGAGAAAGAGACAGGAAGCGATATTCTTCCTTACTTTTGATGCTGGCAAGCGTGGTGATGCCTTTTTTACTGAACAAAGAGGAAACATCACTGGAGGCAGTTTGAATTCTACTTTTTCCTGCTATGCATCTTCTTGGTTCATGTTTGGGTAGGTGGTCCACAGTGATATCTGATACTGATAGCTCTTGCTGTGTAATCCATTTCTGATTTAAAAACTTGAGCCTGATGTCATATTAGCAGTATGAGCAAGATTTATTTTGCGTAACTTCATCTTCTTAAAATATTTAGGTCTAGTTGAAAGTTGTTATGGGGGTAAGAATATTGCTCGGAGGGAACGAAGATGTGCAGCTTATGCAGGCTCAATGAATTTCATTACCAGAGAGACTTCTCCCCTTCTCTGTCTCCATTCATAATGGTTTAGTATTTCAAGTCAAATGTCTTGAAACATTTACTTCTCCTACATGCATGATAGGATTCTCTCCTTTAACTTGAGTACGATTATTTAATAACCTTTAGAAATAATCATCTTGGTTGGTAAGGAGTGGATACTGGTTTCTTGCGTTAGATGACAAAGATATTGAATATGACCAAGCAGTGTGGCTCGAATATGCAGAATATGTCATGTTAACCTTTGTTTTAAAAATCTTCCTTTGCCTGTATTTCTGCCTGAGAAAACCATCACATAAAAAGATAAGGTGGAGAGACTAGCATTGTTGTTGATCTACTGTGCACACAAATATCAGTCTTTTTAAAGCAGGATTACTAGAAAAATATCATTACGAAATTAGTGGCATCATCTTTTATCCTACTTCCCTTCCCCTGTTCTTCATGTTTTAAAAAAAAAAAGTGAAAGATCCAAGAGCATACCCTGGTGCTGTTATATCTGAGCTAAAATTTTAGCTGCTGTAAGTTAATACATAGCTACTAAACAGAATTAGACTGACTCACAACAAAAAAAGATGTTCCTTATTTCAGCTTTCAGATGCAGGAAGAAGGCAGACTGATTTTTGAAAACAGCTACAATTACGACAAAGGAAAGAAATCAAAATGTTCTGTAGAAACAAGGAGAGTTCATGGAGTTATCTTTTCTTAGGCATGCAGGAAGACAGAGACATTATGTAAGTGAAGTGGTTAAATTAGGTTGTGGCATGAGCTTTAGTGGGGATTGCTAGGAAATAATTTGCACAGTGGAGGAGAGCTTCCTTCCTTAATTGTTTCCATCTGGTAGCAGGCTATTGTCGGACCAGGGACCTCTCTGCCCCTTGGAGCAGCAATCTGAGAAATATACGGTGCTCTGCGAGTAAGTAGTGTTTGGATAATAGCTAATTCTGCCTGGCTTCGTTTTACAAAGCTGTTTGGAAATGTGATAGAACAGCATTCTCCTTTAGGAATACATGCTTTCCCACTGTGGTCTCACTTGGGAGACTGTTTTTCTGTGTTTTTGTTTTTGTGTTGCTGCTTCTGCTACTGCAAGCACCATGGTATGTTTTCAAAATTTGGTATAGAAATGTGAAGTGTTACATTACCTGTTAAAGCTTTCACTGTGACTTCTTTGTTCTGGAAAAATGTACCCAGAAGTTGTTTAGGAATGCACTGCCTTACTAGAAGACAAATGAAGTAGAGAGTCCTTTATTATGCTCTAGATTTAGCTACTAGGAAGGAGGAAAAAGCCTTGCCTAACACTAAAAAAAAAAAAGTGAAAGGAGCAGGCATGCATGTGAAGTGATATCACAACCTGATCTTGAAAAAAATCATCCTCACTCTTTGGAAATCGACTCATCACATTTAATGCAGCTCAGAAATCCAGTCCAGTTTTAGTAGCTGAAGGCTAGAATGGGAAAGTCCATCCTTTTGTAATCTATGCCTCTTTAAAAGTGTCTTTGATTTCTGCCTTCAAAGTCTGGAGAACACAGAAGTGAAATGGGATAAGCTTTCATTAGGAATCAACTGAAATGTGGTTTTCCAAGGTAAGTGTATAGGATTACTGCAGGCTGCCTGTGTACACCTGTTGTAGTTTTAGTTTCATTTAATTTCTCTCAAATGATCGTACTGTATCCTAATTAATAGCTTGCTATGTTTGTTGATGGACTTGGGAATCAAAAATTCAAACTGAAATTGCAGCAATTAAAAATGTACCCGCAATGAGACTTAGGACTCTCTGGATACATTAGTAAGTGCAGTCCCATTGGTTGCTGACAGCCCATTGCTGGTGTTGCACAGGTGGCTTTGTCACGATGGAAGACGCGAATTCCTCACATGCCTGGCATCCCTGACATTGAGCAGGAGGCAGACAAATGCCTACTGACTGCTGGGGAACCTTTATCTGCCGGAGCTACCCTGGATTCCAGGAGCTGCTTGGTGCTTGCTGTGGAATATTAAGCAGGGTTGAATCTGCCTCAGTATGTTGGAATGAGATTGCATATTTCATTAAAGGCTAATTTGTTTTTCATGGGGAAATACCAGAGGCTTCGGCAATTATCATACTTTTAAGATCGGGAGAAAGATGCTTGGATGAAATTTAGCAAACAAGGCTGTCAGTGCTCATTTGGTAACTCCTTTGCGAATCATTTTGAACCGAATTTGCATGATTGTAGCAGACCCGGAAAACCTTTTGCTGCAATCATTCAGTGATACCGCTATATAATCAGCTGGAAGTAATGGATATGCTTCTTACAAAGGTTTTTTTTCACCATTTCTGGCCTTTTCAGTCGCTTTCTCAGCCTTCCTGGGGGCGTTCTTGAGACAACCTGGCACTGACCCAGAGAAGATAGATACATGAAGGATAGTAGGTTGGATGGAGGAGTTGTGTTGGCCTTTTGACAGAAGGATAAAATTCAGGTTTTTCAGATTTGACCCTGCATTTCCTGAAATCTGCAAGGTTTAAGGACAAAAAATCTTGTGAGTTGCTCAAATCCTTCATACTGGAGCCTGGATTGAAAGTGCTTCATACATCTAGGGTTAACAGTCTAATCTAGGAATTGAATTGAGCCCGTGTAACTTGCATGCTAAATTTTGAAATGCTTGCCAGATGAGAAGAAAAAGGGGGGTAGGGAAATTGGAGAGTAAGTAGTGCCAAGTAAACTCTAAAGTTGTCTTGCTTTGCTCTTTATTTCAAGTAGTGGAGTAGGAAGCTGGGTCCTGAGTTACAATGAAAAAGGGATTTGTGCGTCACAGTATCGTTGTGAAAGTTAAGTATCTGTAAATGTTAGAGTTCAAGACTAACAGGAAAAAAATGCATTAAATCTGAAATAGCAGCAAAGATATTTTTGATGGTGATGGGGTAGGGTGGAAAGTGTGTGTGGAGCTCTGTGGGACAATGTAATTTTTGTTCCCAGCCTATGGAAGTAGTTAGCAGCTGCTTATTGCCCTTAACAGTTTGTTCTTAATAGACAAGGTTCCCATCTTGAGAGTTTTCATTTGTATGCTTATATCTCCTCAGTCTTGGTGTTCTCTAAACAGTTTAAGAAGCCTGGCATATCTTTTCCAGCGCTGCGGCAGAAATCGAATTGCATCAGAACAATCAGACATTGTGAAGTGAGTTGTTAAGGAAGTCTCTTTGCCTGAGATACAGCTGTTTCTCGAGCATATGTTATCACAACAGCTACAAGTCTCAGTAATGCTGCATGGGAAAGAAAGAATTATCACTGAATTACTATTCAAAAGAGGAATAAAATCCAAGTGAACACCCATCTTCAGAGGAGCTGAAATACAACATGGCTTGCACTTACTGCCTTTTGGGTGTGCTTGGTTTTTATTTATTCCGCAGCATAGATAGATGGCCTGAGGAAAAAAAACAATTAAAAATTCACAGACCATTTGCAAGGATGAAGTTATTGAACTGGCTAGTCTGTTCTGTGCAGATGCACTTCCAGTGTGCTGTTGCACATGTGTTCCTGCATATAGAAAATTGACTTCAGAAATTTAATGCCGTTCTTTGTCCACAGTTGCTTTTGTAATCGTTTGGTTTGATACGTGGTATCAAAGCTGGGAGTAGCTTTGTCAGTGTGCTTGTAATGTTAGCTAACACTCTCCTAGAGGCATTTTTTTTAACAATTCAGAGATAATTTAAAAATTTTTAAAGACATCATCATTGCTATTTAAAAGATGTGTTGGCTAAGCTAAAAGAAAAAGGAACATAAATGCTTTGAATACATACAACTAAGCTCTATCTATACTGTTTCATTTTAAGCAGTGATAATACTTTACCTGCAGCATATCGGTTTCCTATTTCAATAGCCTTTGGTCTGATCCGTCCATGAACAGCTGAATCCTGCTGGCAGCACAGGGATCTTCTCAAGTGCATTGCCATGCCTTGTGCATGCATTTCTGCATTGTGATACTGTTGCCTCCAGTAATGTTTTTAAAAAACCATGCCTCCATGTCTAATATTCTTGGTTAGTAATTTAACCAATCTCCTCTACAAATGCGATCTTTTTGTTTCCGCTTCATTGCTGTGCAATTGCATGGCCTACTTAATTTTATGGTTAACGGACAATCACTCTTCAAAGGATTTGGGAATCCTTCTACCAGCTAGATAGCATCTATTTTGCCATTGTGCTTATATAATGGTGTATGATGATGTAAAAATGAGACTCCTAAAGCAATTTGATCATTTGTTCAGATAAGAAGTCTTACCATAAGTCATTATTGAAAGTGGAATGGAAACAGGATAGTTTTAGTAGCTTAGGTGAATGTACAGTCACTCCAGCATTCTCTGAGTGTGCTGTGAAATGGTTCCCTATAAGAGAATTCTTACAGGGTACCATATAGCAATATGTTCTTTGTTCTTTTTTATGGAAACAGTTTCTTGTAAAGATGGTGGCCCTGTATCTCTTACTAGGCAAAAGTATCCTTCTCTCCTGCAGAGCAAAGATATAATGAGGGAATGGATTTTGTGGTGGGGCCTCTGCTTTTTCTCTGTGGGAAGACAGGGCGAGGAGATGCAGTGGAGAAGAAATGGAGATGGGCAAAGTCCTTTAAGTGCTTGTGTTCTCTAGTGAAGGAAGCATGTAGCATGAAGAGTGCACTTGAACTTAATGGTGCTCGTGTTGTTGCAGAAAAAGACAAAAAATGACCTTTTTGATGTAAGCATCTTTCTCTTGAACCTTCAAGTTTCACGGTTGGTGGGAAGGGAAGTAAGCTGCATGTGGCCGCTTCGTTAAGTAGCAGAGAATGTAATTATGACTTGTATTCTTGATTTATTGTTGAGCAGTGATAGTGAGTGACAGCTTGAAGAATGCTCTTAGAAATATAGTCTGTCTCAAACTTCGTGGCTGGGCTTCAACTTGTCTTTAGCATCTGTGTTACGTGTGTTGGGTGGATGCCCAGGTTGTCAGAAATGTTGGTGACTCTGCTCTCTGCATCTTCATCAGAGCATCAGGAATCTGAACCAGTGATTAGGAGGCTTTCTGGCTTCTCCTCCTGCCTTGCCTTTGCTTTTTTTTTTTTTTTGACTGAAGGCATCCTTAATTACAGCTGCACTCTATGCTGTCTGCTGTCAGAAGTGTGCTTGGCTAGCAGGGAGGATATCAGCCCAATTCCTGCTTGCTGCCTCCTGGAGGTGAGGTGGGACAGAAGAGAATCAATTAAGAGGTGAAAAAGCACATTTTAAAATAAACAGAGTAGATGAAACTCCCAAAAGGATGGAACTATTTGCAGGACATGATGAAGGTTTTGACATTTGCATAATTACATTAACATTTGTAAATCAAATGGATTTCTTGCCTCACAGTGAGAGAGGCTGATTTTAAATATTCTATGAAATTTTGTTTAATATTTGATAGTGAAAGAATTTTTTTAGAGCGTGTAATTGAGTTGGATTTGTGGATAAACAAGTTAAAAGTGATTTCCATCTGTGTTTCTTGTTCCACATAAATCTCTAATTTTCTATGCTCTCTTGAGTACTCTTAGCACTTTAGCAGTAAAACCTTTATTTTACCTGACATTTGAACTGATTTTTCAGTGAAAGCAGTTTCTACTATTAAAGCATCATTTCTTTGTCAGTAAGAATATTTCTTAATTGAAAATCCTGTCTGTAAGTACTAATTTGTGCTTCCAGGTGACCTCCAGGTATGCTTCTAATCTTCTTGTCAGTATAGAAGAGTGCTTAAAGACCGAAGACAGAGGGAACATTTTTGGAGGGACTGTTCCCAGCTTAGTTACCTGAAGATAATTTCTTCTATATCACTTAGGACTTGGTGTCCTTGATATGTAATAGTAGCATTTTCTTCCAATTTTGTTTTGTTTTGCGAGATTGTTAAATGATGTATTCATGATTTGTGAAATGTTAGGCATATATCTGTTGCATATTATGTTTTTATAGAGTTCTGTTATTTTGACAGTATTGTCACCACCAGTAATGTTAGATTGATTTGAAATTGAATCTCTACTATGCCAGTGAGTAGTGCATCCAATTTGCACATGAGCTAATCCATGTGTTCTGAACTCAGTGAAAATACAACCTTTTCCAAAAGAAGGCCTGATATCCTAGAATGTTAATTACCTTTAAAATATCTTACACAGCTGTATGAACACAACTTAATGAGATTTATTTAGAAGCAAATGTGTTAACCTCCTTGATACAGGAAGCCTTGCATAGTTCTTGAGCAGAGATTTATATCACACTCTTCATCAAGCTAGGCTTCCGTGGATTGTTCTGAGCTGCAAGCACAAGAATCAGCTTTGTAAATGGACAGTTTCACATTTGTTTCAAAGGTAGCTTGTAAATGAAGTGGTAAGTTTTAGTTAAGGAGGGTACATCAGAGATTTATGTGCTTAATCTTGAAATTGCTGAACTCTGATGTTTAAGGATAAGTCCTTGCAGCATTTTGCTTTGATAGCCAAGCCAAATCCTTGCCAGTGTATCACATTGCAATTGTTCAGTGTGGAAGGATTGGAAAGTGCCTTGCTAGGAATTGTTTGGTACGGTGTAGGGTCTCAGTCCTCTGCTGGAAATTATGCTTACTAAGTACAATAATGTTCTTGGTGAGGAGAAATAACATGCTATCAGGAAATAACTAAAGAAAACTGTACAGCATACCATATACTAATTGTAGGGGGAGGCAAATTCTTGGCAAGAAACTTAGGAATGCTTCCATTTAAGACTGTAAAGGTCCAAATATTTATTTTTTTTTTCTTCCAAGAAGAAAAAGAAACATTGGCTGTTCAAAAATTAAATCTTTTGTCCCATTTTTGTCAAGTAACAGTGTTGCTGTTGACTCTCAACTGGTGAATGTAAGATCTCACCTCTCACGGATATGGTACTTAAGATACTGTGTACTCTACGTGTTAGCCGTAGTTAGAAGTTCCTATCAAGGAAGCCAGCAAATGAGGAGATAAGGCTGTACTTAAAATGTACAAAAACGATTGTAGACTCATTTATCTGACTGCTCCAGTACACACTGCATTAAAGTACATAATGAATAACTACATCGTGGTTCACGGAGGGTTTAACATTCTTAGGTTAGGCTTTTATCAAAGGCATTAAAAAGAATGAATAGCTATCGTATATATAAATCATATGGATAAGCAGAATGTAAAGCAGAAGTGAAGTATGCTACAGTCTGTGGTGGCTAATCTGCAAAGGATAACAGCATACTTTCCCTGTATGGTTACATAGCTACCCCTTCAGCTTGCATAGGTCGCATCATGAATCTTCAAGCTTCAAATCATATTTGTTTATATATAACATTTTATTTTTTGTCTGAATTTGAGGTTACTGTATGAGAATAATGTGAAGTTTTCTCTGTTAATGATGAGTGCATACAAGTAGTTAGGAAGAATGCCGTACAGTGCTGTGTCTTTTGTTTTCTCTTCTTCCCTACTCTCCCCTCCATTTTTAATTTTTTTTTTTTTTTGCCTTCTGATTTTGTACTGGGTAAGGAAGGATCTTACCAACTTGTTTGGTGCATGCTTGGAACAAAGGACACTTCTCTGGTAGAGTTTGGGAATAAAAGAAAGCACATTATCAGTATTGATAGGTGGTTAACTGGTTTTCCATGAGGCACTGAGAACAGTGAAGAGAAGTAGCTATGTATTAATCATGTATTTTCATCTCCTTTGCTTCACACTAGGGAGATATGAACTTTAGTTTTGACTGTGACCTTTCACCTGTGCATCATGTTGTGGTCATCAGGTTTAATCCAGACCTAGATCTTGGTCTTGACTTCTATGTTACTGTACTACTGTTCTAAACCACTACTTAAATCTCTCGAAAGAATGAAGTTACTGCAAGAAGAGAGTGTGCTCTTTGTTAATGGTATTCCTTACCATTGCTAGGTGGCCCCTACCACTGTATGAGTGCAAAAATGTAGCTTGTATTTGTCTGCAAAGGCTGCAAAAGAATCTGCAAATATGCTCTCATAAGCAGGTGTCTTCTGCTGCCTATAACATTGAATGTGCCTTCAGGAGAGGCACCCAAAACTCAGGCTGCTTGGAAGGGGACTGGGCTGTTTTGTTCTGAGGTTTTATTCACTTTGGAATTTACTTAGTTTCTTTTTCCCTCTGACTGGTGTGAAAAAGTCCAAACTAGGATTAGCTGTGAAGCAGGCATGAAGTCATTCTGTTTTCCCAGACTTTAGGAAGAGAAGGGTATGTTGACTTTACTCTCCTTAAACTCTGTTCTCATCCATAGTCAGTGTATTCTCTGGGTTTCTGGCAGGGAGCACACCTTATGGAAGAGAATTTATTTAGCTAGTAACCTTTTTCATGAAACGCTGAGCTTTTGGCTATGTATAAATATATATCCCTGTACTTTATGCTACCTGGGGCAATGTCTGAAAATTACCAGGGGGGAAAAATTTTTTCTACTCACTGAATCTGATTTTGATGATAATAGAGAATTACATTGAAGCAAAAAGAATGTAGACCTTTAAACCTTCAATTGATATAAAAAATTAATCAAGAGGATTGGTATTCTTCCTGTGTTCTCCTTCTGCCTCAGATTTTAAGACCTGAGCATTAGAGGCTGTTGTATAAAGACACAACTGTTTCCTTTTGTACCTTCATTTTATTCTGTTTCAGTTAAACAAACAAAATGAGAACTGATGAAGTCTCTAATACTCCCTCTGAATTATTGCAAACTTAGTTAAGAGAGATCTGACTGCGCTGATATTTTGATAATATGGAGGTGCTTACAATTTGATTAACACATGCTGCATTTTTCTTCTCTCCTGCTGGGAATAAAAGTCTGGGGCTAATAAAATGTTTCCTGACCTTGAATAGGGTTATAGTATTTTCTTTCTTGATAAACACACGACTGTGAGTGCTGATATTTGCTGATTTTGTTTGAGGTGTAGTAAACAATGCAACTTGTGAGAAAATATGCATAGTAAATTTTACTCATCTCCTCTTTTTTTCATGAGAACCTCTTACTCCATGAAGGAGTAAGTTAAAAAAAGTAGCTATGTATGTAGCTACCATGTTAGCTAATAAAATAAAATGCTTGTTTTGGTTTAAAGAGACTTCTGTTCAAAATTTATACTTAAAACATTGAATTAAAAATAGGATAATTGTTATTATTTTTGTTTATACATCTGGGAATTCTAGTTTGCATCTTAATACAGTAAACAAAAAAAGAAGGAACTAGAACATGTCTGGCTTTAAAAGTTTGCTAAAAATCTAAAAACTGTATGAAGACTTTATCTTTTCCGCTCTTTATGAGTTCACAAATACTTTTTGATTTGGTGGTGCTTCTGGTTTTTTTGGGCTGTTTGAAGTTAAAGTGATTTCAGTTGGAGCTTGCAATGACACTTAATAAGTGTCTGCCTACAACCATGGTTGAATTAGGAAGTGTTGAGAGTCAGGAGACTAGAGAGGAGAAATGCCCAGCTGCAAGCATTTGAATTAGTAGATTTTTAGGTTTTCATAACAATCAAACAAAAAAAAGAGAGTCATGACATGTTCTTCCCTCCTGGTTATGCAGCTCAGATTCCTTAACAGCAAAGGTTGTCCTAACATAGCCAAGATCCACTCCTAAAGCGGCAGCTTTCTCAGCTGCAGGTAGTGACAAATGGAGATGGATGGATGGATGAATGGATGGAGATGCAGATTCAACTCAAGCTGGGCAGATGTTTGCCAGTCACTCTTTATCTCTCACCTCACTGGTATCCACCTCTTTGAAGTGCTGGCTCCAGATTTTGTCAGGAGTCCCGTTTGGTTTCCATTCAAATCTGATCAAATAAAGATGAGAGAGAAATTTACATCTTTGCTGTACCAGACATTCTCTTATGGGTATTTGTTTTTGGTGGCTGGCACGCTGTATTTGTCAGGAAACTGTCTTTAAAATGCTATTTGCACTTAGCACTTGACATCTTTAGTACAGTATAACCTGAGACTTCTCTAGCAGCCCTCAAACTTCTTCAGGGAAGGTGGGGGCATCTTCCACGTCTTGAGAAAGAGGAGATCCTTCCCAGCCCTAAAAAAGGGATTAGTGTCATAGTCACTGTTTAAAAACAACAATAGCTATAAACCAAATAATAGCTAGCACAGGCTTTTGACAGTCCTAGAAGTGGGAGATTGGTGATTGAAAAGTGAGTCTGGTTTTGTTCTGATATGTAAGAGGTGGCAGCTTGTGGCCACCTCTGGTGATGTTGACTTTCTGTGGGTTAAGGAAGGCGGGATGAGAGGAAGAGCTCTGGAAGAGGAGCCCTTTGTTCTCAGAGTCTTCGAGCGTTTAAGGTTATGGAGAGCACATCTACACCGGAGATGATAGCTGAGCAGGAACTGTGACATTTTCGTTACTATATTGTTTTTATAGTTGGAGGAGGAAGAGAGGAGGGATGCTTGTAAAAGGTGCTTTCCTCCTAGGGAGGATGTTTTTCCTGTTTGAACCTGTGACTACAGCAGGAAGGAAATAGAGGCCATAGAACTTGCAGGAGACACGTTTCTCCAGTTGAAAGTTGCTAATATGCAGTTGTCAGCTGGGCAATCTCCTAAAATGCTGTGCTTCCACCCTGATTGCTCCTTGTTCCCAGTGATCAGGGCTGTCAGCTTCTGTTTATAAGTCATTGTAACTAGCTTGGTTCCTCGTTCTGGGGTCAGTGCGAGATGCAGACATGGCTACAGCAGTGTCCTGTGGTATTTACTTGAACAGTTGAGTTTTTGATAAGAGAGGGCAACATTTATCAAGAAGTTCAGAGGGATTATGTAAAATGTCATCTGCAGCCTGTGCCTGGAAGGTGGAGGGAGGGATTATAGGATTTGCTTTGGCTGATGTGAACCTGCACATCTGCCTGGTTTTGCTATGGTGATGATCAAAGGCTATTTCTGGATACACTTTGGGGGCTTTGAAGTGGTGGCTTTGCTTGAGTCAGTAAGCATTGCCCGTGTAAAGGTTGTGAAGGTCAGTCAGGTGACGCAAGACTACATAAATGAATTATACATTTCTTTATATAATCACATTGTGCCTGGTCCACTGGTGCTCTACTCATCTAGAAGCCTTTGGTGAGGGCCTGGTAGCGTATTCAGATAAGAAAAACAAACCTTTCCCCGCTTTTTCGTGATCTGACACAGTTCACCATTTTCAGCTTGCTATTATCGTAGCAAAAAAAAAAAAAGTTAATTCATGTACTTAATAACGTGTCTTTGAAAACAGATTTCTAATCATTGTTCAGTCATCATTTATGGCTCTGAACTTCTAATGTGGTGTGTATTAGAAAACAGTTTTCTAATTTTTCAAAACAGACATGTTTGGTTTTCCCTTTTTGAAGGCAGCTTTTAGCAGGTCGGTGGTTTTTGAAAATCATCCCCCTATTTTGTGACTGAAATTACTTCATGTCCACCTATCACCTTTCTGCTGTGTGTGAAATCAATGGCTTTGGGATGGAAGTCACTCTCTGCAAATGTACTATTTCTTGTAAAGTCTTCTGAAGTGGTAAAGTGGTCTAAAACATTTTGTTGAGAAGAGGATTGTTTTCCTCATAAATACAGGAAGTAGCAGCAGCATTCTTTTTTCTTTTCAGTGTTCACAGAACAGTATCAAAGAACTTGATGTGTGCTTAAAAAGCAAACATGCAGAAGAACAGAAAATACGAAACAAGTCTTTGATGTTTTGTTTTTTTTTTTTCCGGACTCTAATACTAACAGGCAGAAATAGGGCTCTGAGCATTATCTTGAAGGGATTTACACCTGATAGGAAACTGGAGTGTGTTTTGAAGGACAGAATTACTGTGTTGTCGTTGGAATAGTTACTAAGCCGGGTAACAGCATGACTGTTTACAGGGAATAATGCCTCCAGGCTTTAGGCAAAGGAGTGTGAAGGATGTGAGAATAACTGGCCCTGGGAGACACCAGAGAAAGCTGGAGTCTGTTGGATAGGCTTCAGCATCCCCAGGCATCTGATCTACTGTGAAATTGAGCAAAAAAAATGGTACTTTGTAACTCAGGTAACAAGAATTTAGGATTCGGTGTTGCTGCTTATTTCTTTCCTGAAGTGGTCTGTCGACATTTATGTTGTTTCTTTTGTGTGCGGATGTGACTCTGTGGGTCTGTGGGGAAGGCTGGTAGTAAGATATGTGTGTGTGCTGTTTATTGTGTCTTTGGCTCTGACACCTTACATGCTTCTTATTTAACCCTTTGAACTTTTTAAATGGAAATTTTTGCTGTGAAAGATGTATTCAGTTTCAGAAATCGAGCTATGTGATTGCATTAGCCTTATTAATGTTTGTGCAGTTGTAATGTACCCTCATTTTAGTAATGGGATTTGCAGCTCTGGGCTGAAGATTTTAGTCCTGCAGTACTAGTTGGAAATAAAACTGCCTAAAATGGTTAGCAAAATTATTTATGTGCTCAGTAATCGTGAGGTTGGAGTCAAGATTACCATTCTGTAAGTGAGCATCCTGCTTCTCCCAGTCTGCCCTTCCAGCTCTCTTCCCGCCTTTTTTATCTCTCCTCTGACTGCATGTTTAGGATGTTTTGGCAATAGTTCCAAAAGGAAAGAGTCTGTCCCCTGCTGACCCCTGGAAAGCCTTCGAAGCTGGAAGTTAGAGCATTTTGCTGAAAGGTAAGAGATCATATTTCAATTTTTTTAGTTTTAAAAAAGGGAGGGGGCTGTCTATGAGTCGAAGTCTGGCTGGGACCTGGGAGGGGAGTGCTGGCAGCTGTGCAGTGCAGTGTTCTTCCTCATTCCTCATGCTAGGCAGCCACTGGAAGGATGCTGGCTCTCTGAAAGGATTACTTCTTGCATGAACTGAAGGAGTGAGACACAGTATTTTATTTAGCCCCCAATTTACATATATTAAAAGTGTGAAGGAGGAATAGTTTATACTGACCTAGGGGAAATAATCTATTCTTCATTCTCAATATGGCTCTGCTGTTGAGGTTGATGTGTGATAGGGCCTCTGTCCCATCCTTGTAGCAAACTTGAGCTCCTTTGAAGTCCCTTGCGCAGAATGAAAGTGTGAAAGAGCTTAGGTAAATATTTTGTAATAAAATTACTGATAAATACCTTTTACTGAGAAAGCGTTCTTCTCTATTTAGGGGTGTGCATGAGGTGATTCACTACCACCCTGTATTTCATATAATCTTGTGTGTTTGCATGTGTGGGCTCTCCTGTTTCTTCTGCGCCAGCTCTCAGTAAGTGACATCTCATTGATTTATGTGTGCGGGGAATCCTGCACAGGT
Organism: Cnemophilus loriae; assembly: GCA_013397755.1. NCBI lineage: Eukaryota > Metazoa > Chordata > Aves > Passeriformes > Corvidae > Cnemophilus > Cnemophilus loriae. The sequence continues at coordinate 439,231 of VZTF01009179.1, read as the reverse complement.
AACACAGTAGTTCCAGTAGGCATGCCAGTTAAAATACATTCTTTCAGACAAGTGACACTTATATGAGAATAATATTAATAATTAAAGTCTTTCTTGAAACACTGATTTGAAATTGGTTTGAACCCACACTCAATTAAGACAACTATGCTGAGAAACTACGTTTAGTTACATGACTTTGAACTATACACACTACAAAAATAGCTATGCTATTATTTCCTTAAAAGTAAACCAAAAATCTCCTCCTAACCTACACAGAGAGTAAGAGGCAGGTGCTTCTGTAGCAGTGTAAGTCAAATAAAGGAGAGTGTAAGGCTGGTTATGCTTTCACCATGTTGACAGTTCAGAGCCACATGAAAATGGGAGTGTGTGGGAGTGGCCACAGATTTGTATTTTTGAGATTGAAAAGGTCACCTTTCTGCATTTGAGAGTGTAGGGATGCTGAATACATTTAAACAATGGGTTGCTAGTTAGCTGGTAATAGAGGGTCTGATTGTGACCTTGAGCTCTACTGCTGCGAATTAAGTTTGTTTTGAGGCGTGTCAGGGTTGAATTAGCACTTGTGTTAGTGACGGAAACTTCTGGCTCAGCATTTGCTTTTTAATGCCAAAATCTAGCCCACAGAGGGAAAAGCTTCTGTTCTCTAAATCCCCAGATGCTACTTTCTGGAAGTAGGTAATACACAGATGCAAGAAAGTTGTTCTTGGAGTATCCGCTGCAAAAGGTTGTATGTCAAAAAAAATGTTATGGATACCTGGTGTAAAAAAAAAAAAAGAGGAGTCAAGTATGCCGTTGCCTGCATGTTCTGCTAGAAAATATTAAACTGAAGCACTGTCAAAGCCCAAAAGGACTTTGGGTAAAACCATAATAAAAATATATTTTCTCATAAATTCACAATGTAAGGCACAAAAGGAATATTATGACATCCTGTGATCTGAATTATACTAGATACTTCTATCTTTCACTCAATTATCCTTTTTGTAAAAGTGTTAAATTACTGAACAAAAATATAATCTAGGGTTATACAACACTTCTGCTTAAATACTTTGCTATTTTTTCAGTTTTTGTTTTTAATCAAGACCTGCAGTCTGTGCATCTGTGGCTCCTAGGAAGCTGAAGACAGATATATTGGTTTCTTTGCCTAATGTGTAATTTCTGCAGTTGTGATCATTCCCGCTCCCTTCACTTTTCATCTTTCTTTGTATAATGTGAAAAAGAGGTGAGTTGGTTTCCTGAACATTTGTCTGTTAAAATCTATAGTCTCTGGGTTTTAGATGAGTTCTGCATCCCAACTAAAAGACATTGGTGTTTGGGGGAGGTGTCTTAAAAGAGCTTGAAGTGAGTCTAGGAGGTGGGTTGTGCTTATGAGGGCTCTTCCCGCCATTCTCTTGTATAGAGGAAGGTCAGATTTCGACCTAGAGAAAAGGACCATCTTGTGCCATCGGAAAAGCTGAAAAGCCAAATTGTCTTCCCACCACTTCAAGAGAAGTGCTCCTCAGTGCTCACTTCATCAGCTTTCTGAGGGGAGAGGGAGCAGGGGAGTCAGACTGCCTTATCAGTACAGCAAGTTTCTATTTAGTTGAGGTTTGAGTTGCAGTATCTGTAGCACAAGTAATTAAATAACAAAAAGAATTGAAGCCAAGCAATGCAATTAGAGGACAAGATTTCACAATCTGACTCTCTATGGGAGAATTAGTACATCAGATAACAAACCAATCACACACAGCATCAGGTTATTAAAAAGCCTGATGATATTTGCAGTTTATGGCCAAAACATAAATCCATAAAATCTGGTTTCCATAGAAAAGTGTCAGGCTGTCAAAGTAACACTTCTGTGTAATGTGTGTAGTATTGCTGCTTATGCATCTTTTGATTTTTTTTTTTTTTTTTTTTATTTCAAGCCATTTCTAGATTTCTGTGACGATGCACGATGCAATAGTCCTATTGAATCCTGAGAAGGAAAAATGTAGTCTTTTATTCACTTTCTACTTTTTTTCTTTTGTTAATGTACAGCCATAGCGTGGGAAGCTTAGTGGCCGATACCAGTGCTGTTCTGAGGGCTGCTTCCAGGTGGGCTCCAGAGAGTCACATACATCATTGTCCTGCCTGGGCCCCAGTCAGCTTTAGCTGCTGGAGGCAGAGCAGTGACTGTGTGCTGGAGGCATCCGCTCCTGCCTGGACACTCTGGTACCCAGGCTCTGGGGAGCTTCAGGATGTGCCCTGGCTGTGGCAGGGCGTGTGGGTGAGGCTGGTCAGGAGAACTCTGGTCAGTATCCTCACTAGCGTGATTCTTGGGAATAAGAGGAGACTTTGAAGATCTGGGAAAGTGGATGCGTGTTGAACTACACCAACTATTGGAGCAAATCAAAGCTTGGTGTTATCAATTGAACTATTTTGTGTCTCATTTTCTTTTTTTCTTTTTTTTTTTGACTGTTTTTTGAGATCAGTATGCCTTTCTTTAAAAAATAAAGAGAATCTCTTAGTGATGAGATTCAGCATTGCTGCATGAGTGGGCACTGCAGCACCCTCACTGCACTGAGAGGTTTTTTGCTTGTTTTTTTTGAGTAAACTGCATTTCTCTTGTTGCTGACTAGACTTCACTTTTAATTGTACGGGAATAAGGGCATATCAAACACTAGAAAACAAAAAAAAAAACCTAGGAAAGGGAAACCAAAAGAACTACTGTTGAAGACATGATATGTATGAAGGAGTGAGCCTCCTATACTGCTTTACTGTACAATAAAATGTGTGAAGGTTTTTATTGCAATATACGTTTTTAAGTCTTGACAACGCAGGTTGTCAAAGATGCTCAGCTGATACTGCCTCTCATCTCTCTATTCTGAAACAAGTCTGTTAAAATCACTTACAATATTAGGCGAGAACCAGAATATCTGTTTTAGCAGAGCTTTCAGCCAGAAACAGCCTCAGAGCAGAATCAATGCTTGATACTTCATGTTTTGTGAACAAAATGTTGAATGAGAGAATAGAGATCTTTCAAAATGTGGAAACAGCATTTACAACTGTCGTGTAGTCCAGCGTTTTACCCTCCCAAATGTACAAAATCATTTACATCTAAGGGATACAAATGTTATATTTTTGTACAGTGAACAGTACCAAGAAATGGCTAGAAACATTTGTTGTCAGAAAGACGTGGTAAATCCTTTTTGTCTGATTTACTGAATAAATTTGGCTGCAGCACAACACTTCAATATTGCAAAGCTAATATTCTAAGCATTATGAGCAAAATCTAACTTCTAGTATGAATAACCATGTTTGTTGTGAGGTGCTGAGATTCCAGAAAATCACTGATGCAGAGCACTGTCTCTATCAAATCCCAAGTTAGTCCACTGGTACATACTCATGTGACTTCCAGATAAGTAAACAGACTGCTTTATTATCTTGCCAGATTCTCATTTTCTGTAAAGCTGACGGAATTGCTATCTAACACTTGCTAAAAAGCATCTTTAAAGGATTTTTCCAGTTCTCCTTTTTATCTTATTTTTCTCCTGGGCCAGTACTCTAAATGATGAGTTTAGGTCCTCGCTGATGGTGATAAATTTGTAATTTTCATACTGAATCCCATCATCCTGAGCTCAACCGTTTGCAAAACACTGCTCTACAACACCTAAGTGCTATTCTTGTGATCTCATGCAATACTATCCTGTTTCATTTAATTTCATCAGGATTGATTTTTGAGTAAGCAGATGGCTTAGTCTTCTCTAAGAGTCTATAAGGAAATGCCTTGCCAGAAATACTTTGTGTTTCATGACATTTAAGTTTGCCGTGATTTAAGGGTTTATAAGAGCGCATTCAGCTTTTTTTTGTGCAGTTCATCAGTAGGGCTTCGTTGCTGATCCTCAGACTCGTAAATGGAGACCACAATTGTGTTACCAGATGCCTTTCAGAGCAAAGCCTGTTTGGCCGACAGGACGCTGGTTCCATGCGTGCCGTTGCTTAGGCTGCTCAGGCAGTCTCTTCAAAAGCTTAATCCTCTGTCTCTTTGGAGGATCTGGATGTATCTAGTGCAGCTAATATGAACTGAAGAAAAACAACACAAAAAGGACAACATTTTCTTTTTTTTTTTCCTACACAATGGATTAATCTAAATAGAATGATTCTAAAATGCTATTTTAATTGCTCAAATAATTATTTTTTCAAAAAATCAGGAAATATTAAGTTTAAAGAGTATTTAATTCTTTTTGACCTCTAACTATCATGACATATTGGATAGTGATTAAGTATATAATTATTTAGTGTGAAAATTAACTTATTACTTAATTTTTGTTCTTTTTACAATGTATATGTTCAGTGTTAATTTTTCGCTTGTTATAAAACAGTGAATGACACTTCGAATTGCGTTTTTTCCCTAGTTGTCTTTTCTTTTTTTCTTTTGTTTGTTTTTTTTTTGTTTTTTTTTTTTTTAGCTTTTATCAGTCTGCTTTCAGTTAAATATTGTTGCAGTATCTTGGATATTACTGTATTGTGTTCTTGAGACAGGTAAGGCCAACCAGATAGTGTTCCATATGAGGAAAAGTGCAGCCGGAAGGTAAAGGGAAGCAGTGGCTCCCCTTTAGCTGGTGCCTGGGAGCTTGCATCTGGGGAATTGTGTCCAGTGTGGGGCTTCCCAGCGCAAGAGAAGAGTTTATGAAGAAGAGCAAGTCCAGCAGAGGAATGTTGATGTGGTTTGGGGGTAAAGGTGTAAGTGCAGGGGAGGAGGCTGAGGAAGTTGGATTGGCTGAAGTTGAAGATGAGAAGACTAAGGCGGATCTGACTTATGACTTCAGCTTTCTAAAGGAGGGCTTTTAGAGGAGGTAGGTCTTGGACACGTTTAGTGGAAATGGCAGACAACAGTCACACTTTGTTGCAGGAAAATTCTGATTAGGTAAAAGGTAATTAAATATCCACGGTGTATGTAGCTAAGCACTAGAGGAGGTTGCTCAGGTTTCTTTGCTCTTGGAGCCCTTAAGCAGCCTAGACTGATCAAGGTAATGGAGCAAACTGATCTTTCTTCCAGATTAGCCCTGTCTGGTGCAAGGGCTTGGACAAGATGGCCTCCAAAGGTCTCCCCCAGCCTAGAGTATGCTGATTCAGTGAATATTCCTATGAATGATGGATTTTTTTTTTTTTTGTTAAGTTCTTGTTGCCTTATATACACTGAGTCACTAAGAGAAATTATGAAAGCCTTCCCTCTAATGTCTACTTACCAAGGGAGGTATTTGTAGTTAAGGGACTAGACCTAATTAATTTTGCTTACCGTTGTCCCTCCAGATTTGTTCGTGGAACTAAGAGAGATCACACTTCCATTTTACTGATGGACTGGAAAATAAGCTCTCCTATTTTTGCAACTCCCCGGAGGTTCATCAGTTTTGAATAAATTGGTAACTGAATGGAGCTATTTGCATGAACCAAGATAAAAAGAAAAAATAAAGAGTCTTGCTGTATTCATAAAACATGCTATAGCTGTCAAAGCTGGCTTCTCTCTTTAAGGAACTACAGGTGCTTAGCCAAACATGTTATGTGGGCTTTTTTAAATAAAAGCTCACTATAAAGTTTTCACTCTTGTATTGTCATGCAGTCAGTATTGTTCTTAAGAGTGTTAGTACATTTTTGTGTGCATAAAAATTCATCTGTCTTGGTCATCTCTCTTTGCCAGGCAGATCAGGTGCATTATGTATGTGGAATAGAAGTGTAAAGAATATGTTTATGAAAATGATATTTTAGGGGGAAAGTAGCTTAAAAAGACAGGAATTTTGTTTTGAAAATTTCTAGTGGCTGGTATAGTGTAGCCTTTAAACTTGAGCTGTTTGACTGAATTTTATTACCTTTTCCCTCTGTGTAGCTTGTTGCTTTTGAATTGAGTATTTGCTGAGATGAAGGGTAAGTTTTAAATTAGTGCAACGAAGAAACTTACCTGAGCAAAGTTGTGCCTCAGCAACAAGTAATTTTGTTTTTCAGTTGGCTGTGAACTAAATGTAGGGAAAGAAACTGGGAAACGTCATTGGACAGCACTGTTCATCAGTACATCCCCTTCGAAAAACTGATAGGGCTGATCATCAGCTCAAATTAACTGTCTATGATTGGATTGTTTTCATGTGTCCCAGATCGTACCTTTTCAAAGCAGCTCTCTGGCAGGACTGTAGAATGTTAAGGACTTTCTTGAGTGTATGTGAAGTGGAGCAAGGGATAGGATTGGATGAAAAAAAATGCTCATGAATTATTTTAATATGTTCTCCATTCCCCATTTTTTTCTATTTTGTCTCTTAGCTGTCAATCCTGTTGGTCTCTCTGACTGACCTAGACCAGGGGTTATGTTCTTTTGACCTAAGCCAGGGGTTATGTTCTTTCATTTCCATCTTTTGAGCTCTTCGTACTTCTCCTGGGCCTGAATCACTGTCTTTCTTTGACTAAATGTGTAGCTCAGACTATATACTATGGCTCAAATATCCTTTCCCTGTTACATGCAGTTTCTGTGGGTGGTGAAATTAGGAGGCATGTGTGGTGGAGAAATAGTTCCTTAGAAATGAGTATTCATTGGTTTCTGTTTCTTATTTAGTTTGCACCATGTGTGTTTCAGGGACAGTCTGGGGTCTGGAGGTGCTGGTGAAAACAGCACTGTTCCCTGTGCTCATGGACTATTAGATGTCTTTAGAAGACAGGTACTGGTGTGTACCTAGAAATGTAATAATGATAGAATCCCTGCTTTCTATCTTAGTGTAGATTGAGAACACTGGAAAGTATCATAAAACCTCATCTTATTTTTTTTTTAGACAGGCTATTGCTGTATATACACTCTTCAGCTACCCTGCTTGATTCAGAGGGAAAAAAACCCAAACAAAACCTCAAGCAAACAAACAAAGCAACTGCACCAAACCCTCTAGAAACTGCAGACAAAAAGCCTGACACCAAACTTCTGCGTATTGATATCATGAGTGTCCTGAGGCTTCACAGTCTGGTGAGAAGAGTGTATACGAGGAGAGTTTGGCTATATATTGATGTGTGGTCACACGCCTGCCAGCCATGCATGTATATTGTGCACTCTTTCCGCAATGAGTTTTGCCCTCTGGCATGTTCAATGATTTGTTCAGTGCTGTTGGTTGTAGATGCTCTTTACTGTTAAAGGGTAAAGCTTAACTGTGGATGAAACATGTTAAGGAGAAAACAGACCAGTGATCTCACCCAGCATTGCTTTAGCAAAATGGGACACAATGTTCTTTTGTCTGGGACAAACTGTCCATTCTGTTTCCTCTAACATAATTAGGAATGGAGTTCTGTTTTGTTTTATCTGCTTTTGAAATATATTCATGGTATTATTTTTTTTTCTTGCAGAAAAATAAACTGCATTTCCAGGGACAGATCAGACCACAAACTTAAAACCATTGCAGTTAGGTTATAAAGCATATAACTGATGTAATATGTTAGTAATAGTATTTTTCTGTTAGATAGCTTCACAGCGAAATGAGAATCATCACAACCGCAATTACATGTTTCAGATGCTCCAATTTATGTCTTTTACAAGTGAAATCAAGCAGATGCTATCCTGTAGCAAGAAAGGCATTACACTGAAAGAAGGTGTGGATTATTGACCTTTGCAGGTGTCTCTAGGTTATGAATAATGTTAGATTCATTGGTCTTCCTCCTGGCTTCAGGGGTCAGCAGTAGTGGCAGGCACAGCTTTGTTGCTGTGAGATTTGTCTCTAGCTCCGCTGTAAACTCTTCCTGTGGTGGTGAGGGGGGTGGGGATGATGTTGTAGCTGAAGGTCAACCGAGAAAGATGCAATCTGCTGGAAATGTTAGCTTATTTGAAAAGCATTTTTATCCCATAATGACTAAAATGATGGCACCAGATGCAGAGTAGTGGTTTTGAGATGATTTGTATTGATCATCTTTGCTGGTGTCCTATTTTACTACCTAATAAGTACTGCTGAGCTTTTTTGTCCTAAGCTGATGATAAGATACAAGGATTGCCAATACCTTTCATTATCATTATTTTGAATTTGCATATTAACACACACATGTCATAATTACCCTGTTCTTTATGGCTGTGTGCTGTATGTACAAGGGCAGAAGAAATAAAAAAAATCTTTTCATGTTGGTGTTTAAGTCTGGACGATAGGATGGATGCAGTAGTATATAATCATTAGGAAGGGCTATAGATAGCAGTCCTAGAAATTTAGCATTTTTTTCCTTTGTTTTAACATGTGATCTTTTCATCTCTTTGATCCCTTAAGCTGTGTACTGCATAACCTTGGATTAGTAGAAACAAGAAATGCTGTGCATCATCTAATGACATATTTCTTCTGGCTACATCAAAGAAGGTTAGATAAGATCTCTTGTAGGAAATCTTCTGCATAGTCTACAGGAGTGAAGGTTTGTAGCCAAGGATACTGAGACTTCCTTTTGCAAAGAAGGATAAAACTGAAATAGTCTGCCATGCTGGTTTATCTTAAAATGCTTTGGGAAGCCTTAAATGTACTTGAAATAATGTTAATTGTATAAGAGCGGAGCTTACGTGTTCTGCTTTCCTACATGCTGACCCTGGAAATACTAGTGAGAAGTTACTGAGGGTTGATACAACTTGTACCCCATTCTACATTATTGAGACGCTGCTTTTAATTCACTTGGGTGTGGTGTTCAAAATTCTTCTTGGGTGAAGGTGGTGAACAGTATTTTTTTCTTCCATATGAAACTGAAACAGTGGTAATACGACTTTTCAATGTGTGTTGCTGTTGTATAGCCCTGAAGGTAAATAGGTTTCATTGTATCTTTTAATAGGAATGGATGGCAAATCTGGCTTCGTTCCAGCACCATCTGTAAAATGGGAGTAATGTTTTTATGGTTTGGAGATGGTGCGAAACTGGTGAAATAAGGTCAAAGATGACATCAGTTTTTAACCATACATAGTGCTCCTCTCCTCCTCTTTAATAAAATTGATATTTGCTTCTATCAGGAAGAAAAATAACCAGTGTGAGAAGGAATCTTTAAATAAAATTCTCTCTTGAAAGGTTAAAAACAATGCTGTAGTCTTGCAGAACTGAAATAGGCACTGTGTAGGCACTGTGCAGAAACATTTGAGATGCAATGAATTATTTAACATACCATATACAGGGGGAGACAAGCCAGTCTCATTCTATGTGGAAATTCCAAGGTGCTTGTAGTTGGTTGGAGTTACTGTGTGTAGATACAGTAAAGGCAGGAGCTGGCTTTGATGCCAGGCTGCATCTTCTGTCCTCTATTTGCAGTTCTTTCCTCCAACTCCTGGCACGGGGAGAAGTGACACCTGCATTGAGTGATATCCCAACAATTGGTGCAGTGTGCTGAAGCGCCTTGCAGTGAAATGCTTCTCCGTTGACAGTTTGCATCACTCACACGGTGGCCAATATTATTGAGTGCAACAAATCTATGGTGATCTTCACGTCTAATTGATGGCTTTTAAGAAATCTGTGCAAAAGCACGTATTTCAACTATACCACGCTGTGAGTGATATTCACAGAGATTCTCAGTTGGCTCGTTCACAAGATGGGCTTGATGAAGTACAGAGGAAATACCAACATAATAAAGTACTTATTATCGGCCAACAGAATTAGGGATTTGAGTATTTCCCATTATTATAACTGAAAGTAGCATATTTTCTTTCTCCAGTAAGAGAACGTGTAGTGGTTGTAGTGAGTAGCAGTGAGATGATGTTACAAATGTTAAATTTCTGCTCATAAAGTTATTTGACGGCTGATCTGGCCTGAATCAGCATTTTCCCTTAATCTCAGGGTGTACCAAAGGGATTCTGCTCCCCTCTGCCTACCTACCGTTACTAATTGTCTTATCAGAGATCAGTCTCTGCATCTATTTGGAAGAAAGATAATCAGTGTGAGAAGGAAGTTAGTTTCCTATAGCTGGAGCCTTAGACTAGGAAGAGACCAGAATAGCTTTTATATGAGAGAAGTATCCTTCAGGATGTAGAGGAGGGGAAAAAATTACGCAGGAAAATTTAATCATTCAGCCTAGAATTTTTGTAACTAGTGTTTTCAGAGGTAAAGTAGACAGGATAACAGTTCAGGAATTCAGTTTGAAAGTGTTTTTGCAAAGCTTCTCGTGGGAGAAGTGAGGACGGACTGCTATTTTTGCTCTGGCATTTTAGCAAGTACAAATCTTTAGCTTTGGCATTTCTTATCTTGAAAATCTGTTCTTAGTTTAAACCTAAATAGCAAAACTCACCTACATGCACTAAGTATTGGCTGTATCTGACATTGAATAAAAGTGCCTACAGTAACAACTAATTTAAAATAAATAAAATATTTAGGATTTTTTTTTTTTTTACTTGGCATCAGAACTCCAGTTACCTCAGAGCAATACCTTTTCATCACTATTCATTGTGGATGAAAATGCTTCTGATTCATTGCTGAAGTGGAAGCTCTCAGTAGCCAAACTGCAATCCAGATATCTGGGGTGTGAGATCAGAATTTTTAATGAAGTTTTTTGTTTGCTTCGGGCAACTGAATTGTAAAGATGTGATAATTGTTTAAAATTTGACCTTTCATAGAACTAATGTCAAGCCATGTTATGAAGTTCCTTTAGAGTTCAGTGTACACTATTTAGTAAGTCAAAGTAGAAGCTAATCACATTGGTTGTAAATGTAAATGGTGTTCTTGATCTCCAGGCTTGATCACTGGGAAGAACACATGAAAATACAGTTAAGACTGTCTAGATTTAAAGCATATTTCCGTTGACACGAACTGAAATGGTGCAAATGGTTGCAGTGGTTGGAAGTCACTGCTAGTTGTTTAGAGCCAGTTCTTCATCTATTTTGGCTGGTCAAGGAGCCTACAGCTGCTCGATGTATCTGACCTTAATATTTCAATTTAGTACAGACTGGAATGAAAAATATTTCATTAAAATGCATATAGCAAGAAAGGAATTCAAGACAGCTAATAGTAATTGATCTGTGAAAAGATTTCTGTAAACAGAAAAGAAAAAGCACAGACTTAAAAATGGGTTTCTTTGGTATTTGTGAGGTCATTTGGACAAGTCTTCTCTAATGTCATGAAAAATGCCTTTGGTGCCTCCTAGTTCATCAAGTATGTACCTCTGCAGCATTTCACATGATACAAACAGAACAAAACTTCTGGTATGTAGTCATTTTACAGGAAAAAAAAAAGTGAATAAGGTTTTTAATGTACTCCCTTTTTTCAGTCTATTCTTCAGTTCATTCTCCAGCACTGAAAGCCTTTCCTCTTTCAAATGAGCATGGAATCACAATTTGATCATATCCTTTCCAAGCTTCTACTGTTTAAACAGATGGGGAAAAAAAAGAAACAGCAAATCCAGCTCTTTGCAGCAGATGACTCCAGCCGGTGTGTTTAGAGGAAGTTCAGCTGCTGGAGAGCTTTTCTGTTCCTTAGTGATTCGTTGTAGAACAACTCTGCCTGAAGCACTCATGGTGCTTGCTGGGTTTTGTTCTTGGGACTTACAGGTTTCAAGTTTCTTTTCTGTGTACTCTTGTAACCCTGACATGGATTCCATGACTGGAGGGACCGTAAAAGATTGGTATTGTGCTGCTAATCAGGAGGGTATCAAGATGTTTGGTGTGGATGAGACCGAATCGATCAAGCAGTTTTAGAGGGTGGTCAGGGTATTATGGATTGCAAATATCTACTTTCATAAAGCTGGAGAAGTGGGATGTACGCTGGAGATATTTGTAGTATTCTGAGATTATATTTAAGTATGTGGTCACTACAAAGCTAGGCAGAAATTCCTGGCTACCTTCTTGTGTGATGGTTTATCTTATTAGAGCTGATCCTTCACTGATCTTTGGCTGGTGTGGTTGATGTTTGTCACTGTGGAGAATGCCTGCTCAGAGCTAGTTTAGGAGCTTTGCTTTAGAGTGTGGTGTAGAAGTTTTTGCCTTTGGAACTGTGGCCCTCTGGAGGGTAGCCCTTAGTGGATGACAGGATAAAGCCTGTGGGTCATGATGCATTGCTCTGAAACACGATGCCATTATCAGGGTACAGAAATGTTCTTTAATGACAGAAATGAAAACAAGCATAGGAAACATTTTATGCTCGTAATGAACTGCATTTTAGTAAAACTCTTACTTCTCTGTAATTTATTTCATTTGGGAGATTTGCAAAGTGATAACAAATACAATCAAAAGACTGTTCTAAGTCATAGTGATGAAATAGGTTATCTCTTGCTGTGCATTTTGCTGACAGCTGGATAAGATGCCATTCAAATGTTAAGCATAATTTTCAATATCAGCAGTGTTAGTGAAGGCTTTTTGAGCATTTTGCGGTTCTAAACAGTCTAGCGCGTAATTTATTTCTCAGTCTCGGGACACCAGGAACACTGGAAGACTATAATGAAAATAGTGTGAGGTTTCTGAGTAGCACTCTAAAAAATGAAGTTCTAAAGTAACTTCTCATTTTAAATTCTTAATTAAGAAAATGTGCTCAAATTCATCCTGTGGTTTAATTTTTTCCCCTCCCGTGACAATAAATAAATAGCTGCTGTCAGATTTTCTTTTTGCTGTGTAGCTTGGTTAGATGGATCAATGTGTGTCTTCTGGCTACAGCAACTTCCGAGTGCTTAAGTTACGGATTTTACTTTTTTGACAGTGACTTTTGGCCCATAGCTGGTTTATGCCATGAGGCTCGAATGTGGCATGAATCTGATTCAATACAAACTGGACAACGAGTTCTCCAAAAGATGAAAAAGCAGAGCTGAGTAAAGCCTGCAGAGTCCAGAGCCAGCTGAGTCTTAAAAGCTGAGCTGTTCACTTAGCAGTTGAACTGAAATGACCTCCACAATTTGTGGCTGGGTTTTTTTGTTGGAAAAATTTGGCTAGAATCATGTCTACTATGAGAGCATGTGGTACGTGGCTGGTCTAGAGGGAGTCATCTACTTCGTATGCCAGTATGTAACCACAAACCATATGTTCTTAGCTATTGAGTAAATCTCTTATGGGTTTTAGGAGTTGGGAAGGAACCATTAGCCTCAAAAAAATGAGACTGAGGTGGGAGAAATATCTCTGCAGTGGTCTGTTTCATCAGAGAGTTTTGCTTAGACAGCATATATACCAAGTTAAACAAGGATATGGAGAAATATTTACCTGTAACTCTTAGGGGCACTGCCAATCTGACTTGGGGAAGAGTTTTGTCATGACTCAGCTGTGGAGATTTGATAAGATATTAAGTGCTTGAGCAGGGAACATCAGTTTAATGCAAGTAGAAACATGAAAGCATTCTCTCTGTAGTTGTGATAGATTGCTCATGCATTGGAAGAAGGTGAAATCTCCCCCCTCCTTATTAATCTAAAATAATTAATTATTTTAATAATATTTAAATATTTTAATAATAATTCCTAGCTTGTTAATAAGAGGAATAGTGAAACACTGAATGTTGTCACCTTCGTTTAATGTCTTGGGTAGAAATTCTGGTTTGTCCCTCATATTGCAGTGTATACCTGAAAATCCTCCTCTGTTCCCATTACTAAACCCACTAGTAAGTTCAGGACAGATAAGCTGAACTTTTTTTCCCTGTACAACTTGGGAGAGGCATAAAGGGCTCTGTATAGAAGAGATACCTTTTAGAGGAAATGCTCTGAATTTCTCCTACTGTGTTCCGTAGTCTTCATGGTAATCAGTGGAGTAGCTTGGCCTGTGTGGAAGAAGTGAAAATAAATGTGACTTTACCCATTTAAATATTTTTTAATGTGATCTCTAGCTCATAGGTGCAATAAGGTTTGGATATACAAGATGGTTCTGTTCTTAAATTGGTACCAATTTCTTTATTATGGCAATTTCTTTATTATGGCAATTTACTTCTGTACATGGTGTGTGCTCCATTGTGCACAAGAATCTGAATAAAGGTGCTTGGATAAGTGACAGAGTGTCTACATATTTTGAGAATTAAGAAAAAAAGAATTTACAGACAGAATTGTACCTCAGGGTCAGCTGTCAGACAAAGCAAAAGGTGAAATTGAAGCATTGACAAGAGAAGTGAAAAGTTTGTCTTCATAGCACCAGGTTATTGACTGCCTTCCAGTAGATGAAATTGCTATTCCTGAATTATAGAAGTGTTGCATCTTACTGTTCCTGGCCTAGACTTTTCCTGGCATGTTATAATTTTGCAGATCTCAGCAAGGACAGAAGGAAGAGTGATTAGAGGCCTTTTTTTCTTGTTGTTTTTTAACGTTAGGATGGGGAAGTTTACTGGCATACATAATTTGACAAAATGAAATGGACAAAACCAGTTGGAATAGTTAGAGTTCTTGTAGGCTATCAGGCTTTTCCTGTTACTGTATAAATCCAGAATATTTACCTTTTTTTTTTTTTCCGTTTATCAAATGCTCACAGTATACACTATTAGTTATTCGGATCCAAGACTGAATAGTCTTTGTGCTTGTGTGGGAATACGTATTCTTGCTTTCTGACTTCCAGCTTCTGTGTAAAATGTAATGCCATTATGATTATCGGGCTGTGTCAGTGCGTTCAGGGTCTTGTTCCATCAAGATTTGTAAATGACTCTGAGTGGAATGGCTACAGAAGGCAAATATTAGAGGTATTTAATGCTGCCATCTGATATTTGAAGCAAGCTAATGCTACTGGTTCATGGTGTTCTGTAGATGAGCACTAAAATAAGCATTTGACCAAAAGCTGACAATGGAAAGCAGTAGCCTGTATGAATGCTAGTCAGTACTACTCCCTTGGGCTAGAGGTTTGAAAAACAAACGTGTGAAAATAGTTCTTAAAAGGAAAGGTTGAGAGAGTAACTTAAAGTTCGTTAAAACAGTAAAATACTTGGAGTCCCTAAATTACGTTTCATGGATGCTAAAATCATGGCTTCATGTTCACATTTCAAGAACTGAAAGCACACACGAGAGTATTGTAGCTAGTATGTGTAACCGGGTGCCAATAGCTGTCATCTCGCAAGTACTAAATTTGTAGCTCTTCTGGAAGCAGTCACTGTTTTTAAATTTGATTTCTAGAATTTGGGAAGCAATGAATGCATTTTTAGTAATCAGCTGCATTTGTTGGTAAAATATCATTTGCTGTTTAGTTAGGTAAGCGATGTATTTTATTTAGACACTTTCCAGTTAAAACCTCTTGTGGCTTATAAGAGGATAAGTTCACAAAGCATCAGTCTGTCAAAGCATCAAGGCTGTCATTGCTACCCTGACAATAAGTTCCTGTTTTATGGATGCTGTCCTCTATTTGGCTAGTAGAGCCTTTGTTTTCTGAAATTCGGGAATATAGCTTTTTTTATTTATCTCAGAATACTAAAGGATATTTTTGCATGTCCCCAGAGGGGACATACAGTATTTAAAAGAATTGCCATTCTCATTCCCATGAAATGTCAGTTTTGTTTTCAGCAAGATGATTCTGAGTTGGTTACGTACTGAGGTAATTTACTACCCAAATAACTAACAGTAAAAACTGCACAGAGATTGCTTCCTAGATCAGTAGCTTTTCATTTTTTATATACTCAAGTAAGCAGATTAATAGCTAATCTCAAAGTTTTAAAAATGAAATGCCTGATCTCTGATTTATAGAGGTCACAGAATTTGTTTAATCATCTTCTAAAATGTACGTAAACATGATGTGCCTCCTGATGGACTGAAGGCTGCCTTTCTTCCAGATGAAGCTAGTAAACCTTGCTGTGACTTCTTAAAACAAGTTCCTGCGGTGATATAAGTGCACTATTTTTGTTTTTTTAATGCAAAAAATAGAAGCAAATAATTGATTTTTACAATATTTAACGTCTTAAAAGTTTTTGGTTTGCTGTCATGCAGTATAATAATTCTAATGTTTACAAGTAAGCGGAGGTCTGAGCTTGCTACAGTTCCTCTCCATTTTGCACAAACATCTTTGCTAAGTAATTACTTGAAAAATTTGTGTATACTAATTCTTCCTGAAAATACTGAATGGAATATTGGATTGTTTCACTTTGACACAAGAGCTGAATTACATGCGTTGAGCTTTTTTAAGTATAAGCAAGTTTTCTTTGTCTACAAAATCTTGCTAACAGTTTGTATGATTTGATGTAGCTTTTGGAGACTGCAAGAGCGTTTGCCTGTAGGGTTTCAAATGAAATGAGTTTTCTGCAGCTGTTGGCTTCCTAATGCCAAGAGTCCATGGATTAAACTGTTCCTTGTTGTTTTAGAGAAAGATCTTCAAGCATGCTTGTAACCCCCTACAAAACCCCTCTCCCTTGATATTAGCCATATCTGAGAATGAAAGCAAGATACGTCAAATGAAAAATAAGAAAATATGATCTTCTGTATATATTTCAAAATATATTTTAACTTGGAAGTTGGTGTTAAATGTACAAGTCTTGTTCCCATCAGCTGTCTACATTAAATCATCTAGCAGCTTTAGCTTTATATTTAGGATGTGGAAAAAATAGTTCTGTCAAAACAATATGAACATTTATTATGCAAATATCCAAGAAGCGTATTCTGAACTTTCGAGCCTTAAACTTGTCAGCTTCTGGTATGTATTGTATAAACAGGCTCTCAATAAGATGTTAAGATCCTGGAGTAAGAGGCTAGGAAATAATTCATTCTTCCTTTCAGACTCTGCTGGAGCAAGCATTTTCTGAGTTCTTACATGTGTGGTTCAAGTACAATCTTTCCAAACCTTAAAAGCCTTTATGCTCTTTTTTTCCCTCCCAAACTATGTGAGTACAAATTAGGACAGAGTCATTAGAATGCGTGTACACATGCATGAGTGCCAATACATTCATTGTCCCCATGTGTGCTTTTGTTAAAGACTATTGAAAATTAAAACCTATGTTGTATTTGGACCAGTTTTAATTTTATTGCTATGTCCAGGTATACATACCTGCCTTACCTTCTCACTTATTTATGCTAAGTGTATGTATTTCAAAAGGGGACTTAAGCTGTCTAGTTTCCAATTCCTGCTTCCTTCTCTCTCTGTGGATTGTTTTAATACTCTTCATTTAGCAAATGAGTAAAGCAGTGTTATTTAATACAGCTCACCCACATTAATGAAGTTGGCAACTAAAGGATTTACGTGTTATAATGATGTGCTTGTGTACAGCCAGTTTTAAAAGAATATATAATGAATTGTAATGGAGAAAAGGTATGATGGGAACAGATAATATATGTAGTGAGTGTGAAGTCTATTAAGACTGCAGAAGGTTTTCCCTCTGAGAATGGTACAGTTTTATATTTTAACTTTTCTGTTTTGTAATGTCAGAGAAGAAAGTTCTTATTTCTTGGCTGTTTGTTTTTCTGAAATACAAATCAATATTGTTTTTTACTTTATTGCAACAGAAAGTCTCATGTAAGTCCAAGACACAGGTTAAATGCCTGTTCACTTAATGAGTAAGATTAAATATCAGATAAAATGGCCTAAACTTTGAACTTGCTTCAGGAAAAACAATCTTGCTGGGTTCAGAGCTGATGTTCAAGTATTGTAAACAGTGGGAGCAAGTGGATTCCGGGGAAAGACTGCACCAGCGGAGGTTGCTTATCGCAGGTTTAGGCTTGTTGCAGTAACGACCTTGGATGCTTCTCAACCACTATTCATTATAAATCTGAACAATTATGTCGCTACAATAGGATGCAATGAAGAGCAGTATCATATTGTTTGGGAGGATCTCATCAAAGCCTGGGTTCAAGCCCTAAAGATTTAAGTCTTCGCCGTGGATGCTTTGCAGAGAGGGGTGAGCAC
Source organism: Cnemophilus loriae (assembly GCA_013397755.1). NCBI lineage: Eukaryota > Metazoa > Chordata > Aves > Passeriformes > Corvidae > Cnemophilus > Cnemophilus loriae. Next base: position 421,548 of record VZTF01009179.1, on the reverse strand, counting down.
TGAACAGGCTTAGTGAGAGGTGGGTGTTCTACAGGTCAGGCTGAGCCTTGCTGCCTGAAAGACTCTCATATACTCATGTTGTTACCTCCTTGTGGCTTAAGCCAGAGTAAAGCAGAGAGAGAGAGAGAGTTTCAGTGTTTTCTCAGTATTTCTAGGCTGAGAGGTATCCTTTGTTCTTTGTTTTGTTGATTAAAAAAAGGAAAACAAAAAGAAAGGTGCCATTGGGAATTGTGACCTGGACGTATTCACCAGATTATTTCACTGATCTGTAAATTCCTCACATCAACCTTGTTAGAGATCACAAGGTTAAAAGAAATGTCAGAACTTCAAAAGGAGATAAGGGTTAGAGTTATGGCAATGATTTTGATGGTAGAGGAAATTAAAATTTTGAAGCCTCACGTTGATGATGTAGAATTCCCTACAAGTTGTCACAGCCTCTCTCATTTAGAGAAATAAATCCAATTTATGCTGATATTTAAATTTCAAAGCATATTGCATGTTACAGTGATGTCTTTTGATGTATATACAGAGTATCTGAAACTTTGAATGCAAGTGGCACTCCTTGCTGTTACTAAATTAATAAGAAGGAATCAACATAAAAGTAATTAGCATCTTTATGTCCTCGGTCTAAATTCAGAGGAACTGCTTTCAGAAACAATATGAATCAAAAGCTCTTCCTGTGTGCTGAAGAGCTGCAAATCAAAAGACGTAAAGCTGAACATACTATTATAGACTTTTTTTTTTCCCTCTTTGAGGATCATGGAATGAAATACAAGCAGCTGCAAATACATTAATGACTTCGGTGAAATAGAATAAAATTTTTACTGGCCTATTTGCAAAAAAGTGAANACAGACCCAAACCTCTTTATACCTTACATTACCTTACCTTCATACAATCTCTTTTTCATGATATCTTGGGAATTTTGGATATGATCCGTAATCCGGCCATGCAAACATTTCTCATCTTACAGCTCTATTATAGACCTAACAGCTTTATTATAAACCTAGTCTACCTGCATGCATAAGAAACTTGCCAATTAATTTTTCTTCTTAGAGTTGCAGTCTGTCTTGCAGACTTCCTTGTGATCACATTCACCTAGTCTGAACTGAATACAGAAGGATAAAGAATTGGAATTATTTACTTCCTCCCTAGAGACTTCTCATACAGTCAGGTTGATTTTGCTTGATCAAAAGCAGGCCTTATGCACTTAAAGAAGTGCTGTGATTTCAAAACTAGATTCTATGTTGCCCAGAAGTAAAATACGAATGAAACACTGGACTCTGTTCAGTCTGTCTCTGGGCCATAATATGCAAAATACAAGTTCAGGGAAAGGGAGAACAGGGTGTGAGCAGTCACAAGGTCAAATTTGTTAAATAAGTTAATTAAATTCTGTTTATGGATGTTCTTTTGTAAACCACTTTAAAAGAAAGGAATGTGTTGAGAAAGCTATACCGACCACAAGCTAAATCACTTGTCATTTAAAGAAGTTGAGGGGAGGATTTCCTTGCAGGTAAGATGGAGGTAGACCAGAGTTGTATTGTCTCCCTGAGGAAAATCCCTCACCATTCAGTGAGTTGTCCATCACAACTCTTAGTTCTGAAACTCTGGAAAAAACAAATTGTATATCTTCTCCTCTTAAGTGGCTGAGTGGAACTAATGCAGTATTTGTACTGTGGAAAGGAAAGACATTACTGAACCTCTGGAAATACCTCCTGCAGTATGATGGTCTGTAGTCCCAGGCAATAATCTTGTGAGATTGGTGTGAATGTATAATCACGCGTAATGAAGGGCAATTTAGGGCTGAGATAGACATTATATTGCCTAATAGTTGCTTTCTGTAGCTATCAGTATATAAATTGTTTTGTTAATGTATACAAAATACTTCAAACATAGAAAGGAACTTTACAATATCATGTTAATTGACCGGTTAATAAAATTCCCCACTAAAAGTCCAGCCATAGCTTAACTTGAGTTCTAGGAAGCAGTGAAATGTTTAAACTTCTCAAACCATGTCAAGTTGTATTTCCAATAAAATGTGCAAAAATCCTCTTTTTTTCACTTGAAATGGGTTTGCTAGGTTTTTTTCTCCACTTGCCATGGATCTAATGTGTGTATTTATTGTACGAATATCTATACACAAAACAAATAGTAAATTCAGGAATATCTTGTTCCCTTAAGCTGTAGATGAGCTGTATCATATTTAAGAAACTATTGGAGGGGCTTCAATGTATTGCAAGACATGTTTACAGTGTGTTGTCCTATGAAGTCTTGCATGTGAGGTTTGTGTGCATGTGCTAGCAGCAGAGCTGCCTGATTTACTAGGGTACTTGAAGAGCAAGGATAATTCAAAATACAAAGTGGAAAACATCCAAGGTAATGTTATGATCATCATGATCATCCATGTCCCACATTTCTTGCATTATTGGTATACTTTTTCTGTACATTCTCTTTCCAAAATAGCAGGTAACCTTGGTATCCAACAGAGTGCCAGTGGCTTAACATTTGTTGTCCATGTGATTTGTACTGGTAGGTCTGTTAGGCTGCTGGCTTTTGCAGAAATGTTTGGTGGTTTTGTGGTGTGAAATGTGTTGTTTTATGGTCTGAGCAGCAGATTTGCTTCAACTTTAACCAGAGCCTCATTCCAACCAATTACCCCTGAGAATGAATCCTGGCACCTTGTGTCAGTGCTGTTTCTGTGATAGACATCAGGAACAGATCCAGGCAGCTCTGCAGCTTAAAAAAAAAAAAAAAAAGTTAATATTACTTGCTTTCTTGTTCAGCACTGCTGTTGCTGTAGACACATTCTTGTTCCTTGTGTTTGCTGAAGGGAAGAGAGGTGGGAACTAGCTACTTACTTAAAATTAGAGGAAACATTTTCAAGAGAAGCACTCAAAATGTGATTCACCTCCAGCTTGTTTGCCTCTCATGATTTTGAGTGCTCTTCATTGACAGAATGTTGTGTGCTATTTTTCCTGTGTAGACCTCTGGGGAAAATTTAAGTTAACTAAGAGAAAAATGTTAATACAAATTACATACTTTTTTTCTTCTCTTGGTTGACATGCCATCTTGCTATCTGCCAATTGCACAGGGGTATCGAGTGTTTCCAAAGTCTAATTGTTATTTTCTTTAGAATAGGGGTGCTTTTCAGGCTGTTCTCAAGAGTGGAGCCTCTGCGTTCTCTCCAGAGCAGCTTATACAGCGATGACTTTAACTTTTAATCAACTGATAGCTTGTTCTTGCGTTTTCTTCCAGCTCTGGCACTTCAGCACCTGCAGTTTTGACAGTGTTTTGGCTGGACTTCACGTGCATATTAGTTCTGTGCGGTCAACAGTCTCTTAGCTGTGTTAAGTTACCTACAATATTGCCAGCTTTCACGGTATCACTGGACTTGTTCCTTGCTGTCTTTTGCCTGCTTGCTTACTTTCCCTAGCTCAGGTGATGTACAATGTGATAATTTGCTTGGACAATATGATCCAAACTCCAAAGTTTATCAAGAAATCCATATTCCAGGAATAAAGAAACTGGACTCTTATTATGTGTCTGCCCTGTCATATACTCCTGAAGACATTTATCATTCTGTTTTGGTAGTTACTACATTGTAGTTGCTCGGTGGTGTCATAAGCAACTAATGTTACAATCTTTTTTCTGTCAGAAAAGGCATTTTGGGGAATATAAGCTAAAGATAATTGATGGTAACATGCTACAAAACTGTGTAGGGACTATTTTAATGTTGGAATGCTTCTTGCTTTTTCTACTTCATTGGATCCATAGAAACGATGGTTCTAAGCATAAAAAGCAGCATATAGCTGTATATTGCACTGCCATTGGTATTGGGTGCCACTTGCTTACGAGAACAAGGAGGAGAATAATGTTTGCTCAAGTTTACTGAAGCTGTGCCTTCACGTAGAGCAGGAAAAGTTGCAAATGACCAGTTCTGTCTCTGCACTAAGATAGAGTGAAATAGAAGATTGTTCCTCCTGGAACTTCAGGTAATGGTTGTGCATGTGAACCTACTAAGAGAGGCTGGAAAGGAAAGAACTTGTCAGGGGTAGGAGAAGAGCCTATCAGAATGTCCCTGCAGTCTCCAGTATTTCAGCTCTGGATCCCTGTTTCCAGTTTTGAGACATGGATCTCCCAGAAAGTTAAAAAACTCCCTTCTGTTTGTAATATACTCACTAAAATGTCCACTGCTAGTGTCAACATTTCCCACTGATCTGCCATTGCAATAGCCAGCACCAACCCTGTTCTCCTTGTTTGGGGAAAATGCTGGAGTTTGAGCATGGATGAGTGTCACTCACAGTGTCTTTTACTTTTGGAAGCTGTTCTTAACACAGGCCAGAGCAGGTGGCATTAGGATAACCTCCTCAAAGATTCATGATGGTGAAGAAGGATGTCATAGTATCTGTTTATTTTGTTAAACTGAGAGCCCAAACTGACATACCTGGGGAGACACAAGGAGAGCAGAAAGGAAAGGAAATCTTTTATCTGGTCATGATGATGATGAGCAACAGCCTTCCTGATATACCTTGGCATCTGAGATGTAAGGTAAAAATTCTTGTATTTTTGATGATTCCTTCTCAAAATGAAACAAAATTTCTTGTTCTCTAGAGTCTCAACAAGAGTTTTACCTTATGTATTTATCTTCTCTTTAAACCCAACTGATGCTGTGGAGCAACTGAAGTGCTTAAAGACAGTGCTTATGTTGGGACTGCTCAGTAGCTTAAAGTAGAAAGCCTTGTGGGATCAGGAATGAAAAGGAAGGGAATAATGTATATTTCCCCCAGCTTTCAATGGAAATGGTGAGATGCAGAATTTTCTGTGGAACACCAATCTCTTATTAGGAGAATAAATATGAAATACTGACATGTGAGTGCCTGCTTGTTCCCCTAATGATACTCTGAGAAATAATTTTTTAATATCCATAATCATATGTGACTCTGAGACTGGACTCTAATCTTGTCTCTGAAGTACAGGGGCTTTATTATTATTGTTTTATATTAATGGCTTGTATTCTCTTTGAAATGTAGATTTTTTTTTTTAACTTTTGATTATGTGTGGTTTGTGTTCTTGTAGGTTTACCAGCTAGAGCTGTTTGTGTAGGTTAAAAGGTGTGAGAAAAGGGAAGTCCTTTCTGCTCTCTCCAGTTTGACTTCTCTCTGGTTCCTCGAGCGGTGCGGAGGAGAAAGGAAAGAAATACTCTTGTTATTATAATTTTTACTATTAAACAGCTGATTTTTAAATTATTATTATTTATTTATTCTTACATGTGTGTTCTGGCATGACTCACAAGTGAGACAGAGTTCATGGGATTCATCCTCTTCCCTCTAGAGACGTTTGTCCGCATCAGAGAAATATCACAAATTGTGACAGCATTGGCAGTCTGTCTTCTGCAGATGCTCAGCGCTGGAACTGATGGGTAGTTGTAGATAGGGAGTGAGCCATACTGGCAAAGTTTTCTCATGCTTGCACAGCACCTGCCTTTACTGTATCTTGATCTGTCCCGGGCCCTTAGTCACAATAGCAGTATAGAAACCAAATTAACACTCTGCTTCACATGAGGGAAGAAAGAACTGAGCCGTTCTTGCAGGGTGCTGCAAAACTCCACTTACTTCACTTTTGGATTTAAATCTGTAAGCAGCCAACATGCAACTTGAGTGCCCTAATGAAGACAGTGTAAGGACACCTTAAAAAGCACAGTCCAACAAATATTCTCATTAAGTTTCTGAATGGCATCCATTTCCCCCTTACCTTAGTAAGTGAACGTGGTAGTAAAAAGGTGTTGTAGAGGACAGTGTAGATACTTATTACAGTATCTGGCTTCTTGTCTGAAAGAATACCCTTGTGGTCATTTGAATTGTATTTTGCAAGCAGAGCTCTGTTTCAGAAGAACTTACACTGACAGTCAGCAGACTGGCAGGTGGGGAGTGAAGAAGTGCTGCAATCAGGATGCTGTTATTCAGCTTGCTTGTGCAAAGCAGGCTTCTATCCAGATTTGTGAAGACTTTTGGAAGAATAGTCTCAAACTTGTGGAGGGTTTTTTATGTCATTGCAAAATACTGTGCCTGTTTTTCCTTTTTAGAGAATTTTGCTGAAGGCTGTCTTCACTCTGGTTTGCAGCTTCATTCAATCGCATTCTGTTTTTGCTCTTTTAAAGGTTTGGTTTCGCTGCAGTATAACTTTCAGCATCTGTAAGGACTCTCCATGGATTGGTGAACAATAGTGGGGGAGTGAAACCTTTGCCAGCTCCATATGAACTGAAGCCTACACTTTAAAATGTTCTGGGTCTCAATGCATCCATCTAATGTCAGGGTCCTGATTGATCAGTGCCGGAAATAGCATCAAATTCCAGCTGGTTGTGATGTGCCAGATCATGATTAAACTGTCTCATTTGGAAAGGGGGAAGGAAACGGAGAGGAATAAATCCATATTCTGCAATTCCTTAAGGTAGGATTCCTGTAGCTCTACAGGTGTGGAATAATTTTGGCCACTTATTCCTTAGTACCTCAGAGCTTTCTATACTGAAGTCAGTGAGGAATGGCCTTATGGGATCAAGCTGTTGTTAGAGAAGTTGGGGTATGGTGCTACCTGTGATTTTTCTGTATGAAACCCAAAGTATTCAAGTCCGGCTTAGCAAAATTCGGAACTCTTGTCCGTGCTGTGCTTTTGCCAGCTGTGGAATAAGATTGCAAATAAGTTTTAGTATGTAACTTAGAAAGATTGCGTTTTGTTTTGTGTGATTAGATGAGGAACCCTTTAGTTAAAGGCCGGTCCTAAATGAATCCCTCTCAAATAAATGATTACATTAAGGTCTTGAGCATGTTGTTTCAAAAGTTTTTCTTCAACAAATGCTTTTTAAGAAAAGGAATACTGAATTTTGGGATTGTTAGATATGTTAAATGCAGGTCCTGTGTAGTAAAACTTCAGCTCAGCATAAAATAATGCATTTGTGTTAATTGCTCCAAAGGCATAAAACTAATACATATGGAGCTGCAGATCAGAATGTGAATGTAATGTTTTTTAGTGGAGGTTGTTGTAAGTGACTGAATTCACCAACAAAATTAGAGCAAGTTTGTAGGTTTCCAAATTACACTTAACTATAAACATGGTCACTTCTTGTGTCAAGTAGTAGAAAATAGGAAAAGCGATTCTAAAGAAAATGTAGAAAATTTGTTTTCCTTCTTATTGATAAGCTTATTTCACAGAATCACAGAATAGGTGGAGTTGGAAGGGACCTCTGGAGATCATCTAGTCCAAGCCCCCTGCCAAAGCAGGATTACCTAGAGCAGATTAAACAGAAACTCATCCAGATGGGTTAATTTGTCTCCAGAGAGGGAGACTCCAAAACCTCCCTGGGCAGTCTGTTCAGTGCTCTGCCACCCTCAGTGTAAAGGTCTTCCTCAGGTTGAAGTGGGCCTTCTTGTGTTTTAGTTTATGGCCATTGCTCCTCGTCCTGTTGCTGCACACCACTGGAAAGAGTCTGGTACCACCCTGTTGGCAGCAGCCTTTGAAATATTTAAATACACTAATGAGATCCCTTCTCAGTCTTCTCCAGACTAAACACGCCCAGCTCCCTCAGTCTCTCCTCGCAGGAGAGATTCTCCAGACCTGTCATCGTCTTTGTGGCCTCTACTGGACCCTTTCTAGCAGCTCCTTGAACTGGGGAGACCAGAATTGATCACAATATTCCAGATATTCCAATATTCCAGATTAGGGCTGAGCGGAGGGGGAAGATCACCTCCCTTGACCTGCTGGCCACACTCTTCTGATGCACACCAGGGTACCATTGGCCCTCCTGGCCACAAGGGCACTGCGGGCTCATGGTCAGCTTGTCATCCACCAGGACTCCCAGATCCTTTCTTACAGAGCTGTTCTCTAGTAGGTCAGCCCCCAACCCCCGAGTCCTTCAGTTTAAAGCCTCTCTCACCATGCTGGCCAGCTGGCTGCCAAAGAGTCTCTTGCCCTTTTTAGGCAGATGGATCCCATCTCCTTACCAGACTACAATCATTAAAGTACAATTTCTGAAGTTAATTAAAAAATCTATGGTCTTCCTTTTCAGTCATAACCCAAACTGCTGTTTCGAAAGGTGCCGATGAATTGCTTAAAACAGAGTGGGTATTCTGCTGTTACAACATTTGTTCTTTAATTTCTTTGATTGAAATATTTAACACAACTTGCTACTTGCTTATCTTAGATAATGCTATAGTTAATTGCCACCTCCATTCTATGTCTTTTCTTCCACCTCAACTTTACTTAACTCATTGGTTTAAAGATTCATGAAAATAAGTCTCCTGAAGCTTCAAAATAATTAGTCTTTTCACTTTAATGATAGACCTTGAAAAGGGAAGTTAGGCTTTCCCCGAAGTTTAAATTCTCCTCCAGTCTTTAAAGCAGCATGGTGCGATACTGCACATAAAGAAGGAGAAAAAAAATTTTTTTGCCCCATTACATTCAAAACTGCTCCTTAAGGAAAAGCTATTAAAAACAAATTGCATTTAAAAAACAACTTTGTTTTTCAAGACAAAAATGTACTCCAAAATTTGAACTGTTAGTGACTTATTTTTTTCTTAATTCCTATCTATGACTGAAATGAGAACTGAATTCATGTTTAACACATTATACATATGGCATGTGTTAGTTATATATAGTACTACGAGCATAAGTTGGGTTTTTTCTCCCTTCTTGGGAGAAAATTTCCTGAAAGTGAGGCACCATGTTAGTTATCACTCCTAAGACAAAGCGTGAAGTGTTTCTTAAATTCTCAACTTGAACCAGTAGGAATGTAGATCTGAATTTAAATGTTACAATCTCTAGAGTGTTCGCTGTAGTTAAGTTAAAATAAGTAATATAGAAAATATGCCAGTTAATAAACAGTTAATATACAGGTGTTATTTTAGAAGTGGCCCCATTGTATTGTTCTATTTAGGAAGGTTATTCCCTTTCCAATTCATCTATCCGTAAACAACACTCAAATGTGAAAGCACTGATTTATTTTAACATGCTGAACTGCTGTTCCTGACCTATATTATTCTGGAACATCTGTTGCCCTAAATTTTTAGGTTTTGAAGTAGTCTAAAGCCTACAATATTTAGTCAGGTCATGTATTGACTTTCTCTGAATTTCTTCTTCGGTGTTTATTTTATTTGAATGATGACTTCAGATTTGACTCTTAAAACCGAGCCTTTCTTTCATCTTCCCCAGGCTTCATTTCCCACCTCCCTTTGTGAACTTAGAGTTTTAGAATTATCTTAATGTTTCGGTCAGTTCCTCTTGGTCTTTGAGCTCTGGCTCTGTTCATGTGTATCCTTCTACTGTCTTTGGAACAGTGACCACCTGTTTGCTCTTACTCTCATTATATTTTTAGTGGTCTCCTCATTTAGTCACTTAATTATTTTAGAAAACATACTGAGTGATAATTCCTGATGCGTCCCAAAATGTGGAAGTATTTTTAAAAACACATTCTTGTATTTCCTTTTAGCCTAAAATAATGTTTTCCTATTTGTTTGTGAGTACATGGGTTACAGGATTAGCAATCCAGTGTATACCTCCTTAAAAAAATAATTACATGATGTCTTGCTATTTATTCATCACATTTCAGCAGAGTTCCTTAACTGATTAGGAGAAGACTGGAATCCTGGGAAGTGCTGTGTTGGCTTTTTTAGGTTTTGGGTTTTTTTTACCATGGATGATAATTTTTCTTCTACATTTTATAATAATCACTACAAAACACCAAATACAACAGGACTCATAATATCTTTGGTATATCATTTCATTTCTCATTCAGGTTTTTTTTTTGATGCCCTGCATTCATCTGCCTTTCACCGGTCCAGCTCTCCCCTTGCTCTCCTACTGCCTTAGCTCCCTTCTCCTCCCCTGTGTGTAAACCTGGTTTTTGCCCTCCACATCTCCGCAGCATACACTCATTTCCCATTGCCATTTCCTGCCTTTGCTATCCATTATATTGAGGTTTGGCCCTTTGGGCTTAGAGAAGTTTGACTTGATGCCAGGGAAGCAATGAGAAGCGATGGTCTTGCTGGCTGATGACAGCTTGTTCCTGAGCAAAGCAGCTGCAGGTAAATTTAGTTCTCTGATGAGAGCTACACTTTTTTTCCCCCCTCCTTTTTAATTTTTTTTTCCACAGGGAAATTTTGGAAAAGGACAAGCATTTCATTTAAGTTTAAGGAAGATGTGAAGTTTATGAAATGTCTTAATTGTAACGGTTTAGCAAAACCAGACAATGGTGTATTTACCTCAATTTTACATGAAATTTGAAAAGGAAAAAGAAGTCCACCAGCAACAGAGCTTCAATGTATATGTTAGCATCTAAGCTAGGATTCTGGACTCCCTTCAAAGCCCACGGAGAAAATAGGCAATCTGAGCATGACTCGTTTAAATCTGTTGTTGAAAATAGTTGGATGAGTGCTTATTTCTCAAAGGTAGACATCTTAAGTTTGAAGTGTGTTATCTCACTGAAGAATCTCTTCAGGGATGAGGAGCATTTACTTAGGAGCAACAATCAGTAGTAATTTTGCTTTTGGGAAACAAACCTTCTGCACTTAAATTTCTACCTTTTTTAAAAACTTTTCGTTAAAGCAGCAGTCCTTGTAATTAAATAAACGAGTGGTTGAATAGGTACAACTGATTCCTTACAGAAGTGTTCCTGTATATTTTCTATCCTCTGTGTAATAGGAAGTGTGAAATTTTTTGAGGGAATATTTGTACTTTCTGAATGCTCAGCTGATTGGGCCCTTAAATATAACATAAACATTTTTGGCTGGAAGTCGTGTGGACTTGACCTCTGTTTATTTGTGTTTTTTTCAGGAAATTGTAACTGCAAATTAGTGATCGTGTCACAGTAACAAAGAGCCATTTAATTTTGTTTTCCCCTTTAGGAAGGGGAAGGCAGTGAGAGAGAGGGAGGGTTTAGAGATTTTAGCATAGCTTATTGTCTACACAGATGAGAAGCTTTGCTGCCCTGTAGCTTCTGTATTGTCCCATAGAGTTTTGGTGGCTTGACCTGTTCTTCGGTCTGTTGACCCTTGTCTTTCTGCTCAAGCTTGTGCCTGTCTGATGCTAATTAGAGAGCTGTTTTCAGCTGTGTTCTCCTGAAAGCAGGATGTTGTCTAAAGACCGCATTGGTGGTCCCAAACAGAGTGATGCAACACATTTTCCTGGTTGCCCTTACTGCCTGCACTGTGAGCAGTTACCATACGAGGTGCATTATGTAGTTATTAAGCGATGAGGTTAATGTATCAAGTGCTCAAACACTGTAGCATTGGCTTGCTCTCTGACTAGCTAGGTAACACATTCAGAAAGGAGCGAGCTGGTGTCCTGCCTGTCTGCGCTCACATTCTGGTTTAATTTTTTTAAATGTAGCTGTTGATTCAAAACATGGAGAGTGCTATATAAAAGACTATTATGTGGGAGAGTCAAATAGTGCAAGGCTTATTGTGTGCTGGGCTGCCTTTGCATTCCTTGTAAAAGTGGCACAGAAGAACTAATAGGCATTTGGTGTCAGGGCTTCACAAAATAACTTGAATATTTTGCAGCAGCTGCCTGAATGGAACCAAAAACAATGTATAAATTACCCTCAAATGACCTGTTTCTATTCTTGCTTTGTTGTGCAGGACTTTGTTAAAACTATGAATCTTGCCTATAGAATTTTTGGTTTTTGAATAATTAGTATAATGTTGTTATATTGCACCAATCAACTAGAATATCCTGTAAATAAATAATAGAATACTTTGCTAGAAAACAGAATTGCCTAAGTCCATCTCAGTAAGCTTAGTATCAACTTCACAGGTATGTCCTTGGATGGGTAGCATGGCTTACAAAGCATATGAACTAAAACTTCTGTTTATAATTTTCTGTCTTTTTCTTTGCCTCGCAATTTCATAATTTGAGAAAGGTTGATGATGGTGGTGTTCAGAAACTGCAGACGCTTTTGATTTTTTTGGTTTTTGTTTCGAGTAGTAAGTATTACGAATTATGTGATGTTTGCTTATGATTCCATTATGAATTGAGAACCATTTTTAAAATCCAAGCTATTTCGAGTTAACAAAGGCACAAAATTTAATTTCTGTGAGATTTCTTTATGTATTTATCAAATGAATAATTGCAGAATATCTATACTCAAAACCAGCTTAAAACAGTTTAATACACATATTTGCAGGTGTATGAAGTTTGCTTAGTCAAGGAAATAGTTTGCAAAAGCTTGAAAAATATGACAAGTTTTGATTTCAGAAATCTTGTTAGTGAGACCTAAGCGCTTTTGTGAGTGAAGTTTGTGAGCAAAAAAGACCATGCACAGCCCATTTTTAATTGGGAGCTGTGGGCCTTATTATTTGAAAGTGATTAGACAATGCTAAAAGACTCAGTCAGCTCAGATGGAAAACTTACTTTCCTGCTGACTATTTTTAAAAATTGCAAATATGAACATAGAATGCAGTACACGAAGGGTGATTATTATTCATAGAATCATAGATTATCCTGAGTTGGAAGGNGATTTCTTTATGTATTTATCAAATGAATAATTGCAGAATATCTATACTCAAAACCAGCTTAAAACAGTTTAATACACATATTTGCAGGTGTATGAAGTTTGCTTAGTCAAGGAAATAGTTTGCAAAAGCTTGAAAAATATGACAAGTTTTGATTTCAGAAATCTTGTTAGTGAGACCTAAGCGCTTTTGTGAGTGAAGTTTGTGAGCAAAAAAGACCATGCACAGCCCATTTTTAATTGGGAGCTGTGGGCCTTATTATTTGAAAGTGATTAGACAATGCTAAAAGACTCAGTCAGCTCAGATGGAAAACTTACTTTCCTGCTGACTATTTTTAAAAATTGCAAATACGAACATAGAATGCAGTACACGAAGGGTGATTATTATTCATAGAATCATAGATTATCCTGAGTTGGAAGGGACCCACAAGGATCACTGAAGTCAAACCTCTGGCCCTACAGGAGAATCCCAAGAATCAGACTCGATGCCCAACACCATTGTCCAAATGCTTGAATTCTGTCAGGCTTGGTTCTGTGACCACTTCCCTGGGAAGCCCCTTCCAGTGCATGACCGTGTTCTGGGTGAGAACCTTTTCCTAATATCCAACCTAAACCTCCCCTGACACAACTTCAGGCCGTTCCCTTGGGTCCTGTCACTGGTCACCAGTGAGAAGAGATCAGTGTCTGCTCCGCTGCTTCCCCTTGTGAGGAATCTGTAGACCACAATGAGGTCTCCTCTCCGTGTCCTCTTCTTCAGGCTGAATAGGCCAAGTGATCTCAGCTGCTCCTCGTAAGGCTTCCTCTCCAGACCCAGACCCATCCCTGTCTTGATAGCCCTTCTCTGGATGATTTCTAATAGCTTTATATCCTTTTTTTGTTATGGCACCCAAAACCATACACAGGACTTGAGGTGAGGCCGCCCCAGTGCAGAGCAGAGCAGAACAATCCCCTCCCTTGCCCAGCTGGCAATGCTGTGCCTGCTGCCCCCCAGGACACGGTTGGCCCTCCTGGCTGCCGGGGCACTGCTGACTCATGCTCAACTTGCCATAGACCAGGACCCCCAGGTCGCTTTCCACAGCTCTGCTTCCCAGCATCTCCTTCCCCAGTCTGTCTGTACATCCAGGGTTGCCCCATCTCAGGTGCAGAATCCAGCACTTTGTCGTGTTGAACTTCACATGGTTGGTCATTGCTGTCTCTCTGATTTGTCGAGGTCTTTCTGCAGGGCCTCTCTGCCTTTGTGGGAGTCAACAGCTCTTCCCAATTTAGTGTCTTCTGCAAACCTACCTTTCCTTCCAGTCCTGTGTCCAAGTCATTTAAGAACATGTTGAAGAGCACAGGGCCAAGGACGGAGCCCTGTGGAACCCCACCAGTGACGGGTCACCAGTCTGATGTCACCCCATTCACTATAACTCTGTGCCTGACCTGTGAGCTGATTGCTCACCCATCACATGATGTGTTTATCCAGCTGCATGCTGGACATTTTGTCCAGAAGGATCCTGTGAGAGACGGTATCGAAAGCTTTACTGAAATCCAAAAAGATTACATCAGCTTGTTTTCCTCCATCAACTGGATAGGTCACCTTGTCGTACAAGGAAGTAATTTTGACAAGCAGGACTTCGCCCTCATGAAGCCGTGCTGGCTGTGACAGATGACTGTGTTGTCCTTCAGGTGTTTTTGAATACCTTCCAGGACAATCTTCTCCATAATTTTACCGGAACTGTTACTCTGTTTTGTGTGTAAACACAGTTATTGTGTTAAATGTTCGTTGGTGTGATTGAATATTTAGAGAAGTTCTATAATTAGTGGAATGCCGTGAGTCATCTTGGTTGTTCATCAGACTGAAAAATTACTCCATAGAAGAAAAATTACAGGAGTAAATTACAGGAGTTTTAGTGCATGTATCTGTGGTTTGTAATGTAGGAACATGGATTTCATGGGTGTGCATTTTATTTCCAGTATCTTTGCTGTGAGTGATTACTGCTGAGTTTTCTGTGATCCTATCATAGCCCCAAATTGCTCTTAAACAGGAAACCTTGTCCAGTCATTTTTAAAAAAGAGTGCTTTGGCTGATGTATTTGGCATGCACCTTGTCTGTGACTATAGTTATAAGATACCTTATTATTAAGTGAACAAGAGGAAGAACTGTAATAAAGAAAAATGCCATGACACATAAGATCTCTTCAGGTGTTTTTAATCACGGTACTGCTTTTCTCTTACTAAAGCAGCATCAAGATTTTCACCTCTTCATCACTCTCTGATTTACAGATACCTTCCTGAATGTTACTTTGCTTCCAAACAGCTTCATTTTTACTTTATTAAAGAAAAGAGCAGTTATAGTCTTCTCTGCTTAGAATCTGTGACTCTGAGCTATTACCTGAACATTTTGATAAAACGTAAAATACTTCTTAATGTTGATTTCAAAACTGGTATGCTGATGCGATTTGAGGTAAGGCCTACCTTAAAAGTTTGTTTAAAACTTTGTGATCTACTTATGTGGGGAAATGTACTGGAATATTTTTCCTCTAAAAGTGAGTAAAGTTATATAAAGACTAGTGTGAAAATTTCTGATTTTATAGCTAAATATAAAGTTAGACTGCCTAGAGGTTGTTTAAAAAAATCCTGGAACTTGAGTATTGATACCCTTTGTAATTCTGTTTTATTTTGCTACAACTATGGGTGTTGTTCTTATCTCTGTTGCTACCCTTACCAAACTGTTGGAGTCAATATCCTCCAAGAGTTCATTCCACCTACTTCACTTTCTTGCTTCTACAGTGAAATCTGTTCTTTTTAATTTTCGTCTAAATTAGAGAGCTCTCTTCCCCCACTAGTTTTGTGTAAGAGCATCGTTTCATTATTCCTGCTGCATCCTGAATGTTTTATTTATTTATATATTTCTCCAGTGGAGTGGGGTTAGAAAAGGTCGTTAAATAATTGGGCATTTTCCATCCCCTTTTTCTCACAGTAAATCAGGTCTTAATGCTCAATTACTCTGCAGCTATTCAGACTATTGCAGAGTAGGTATAAGTCACTATGCTCCAGTTTGGCAGTGTTTTAGACTTTCTCTGTTGGCTTTTCTCCCACTGCTTCTGCTGTTGGTAAAAATGACTGTATGATGCAAGGCAAAGACGAGTCAAATTTGAGGTGTAACAGAATCTTTTCTTTAATACCAAATCTCTAAATCTGGATCTTATACTGAAGTGTTGGTGTCTTCAAGTTGTCATTTGCAATGCCTTTTGTATGACTGTGTTTAAAATTATTAATAAGCCTTTAAGTTAAGGAGAGTACGTTCTGTGATGCTAATTATCAGCGGCATTTGACTTTTATATTATAGCACTTACAACCCAGAAAGGCTATTGTATGAGGCAGTTTATTGTTTTTTAATGCTATCTCGTACAAATTTTAACCTCCCAAGTTGTCATTTCTTTAATAATTTTCCCAGCATTCTTCCATCATAAGCTTTTTTTCTCCCTAATAAGAATGTATGAGTGGTCATACTAGATCGAATTGCTTATCCATCTTACTGTTGTGCTCACAGGAGTGAACAGCAGGTGAGTAAAGATGTGAATGAGAGCAGAGGAAAACACAGTGATACTTTCTTGGAACCTTAATACCAAGAATCTGCATTTTGGATCTGCACTGAATACCTGTATTATTAGTGAGTCGTAGAAAGAATAAAGCCAAAACCTCACTTTGTAGTTCACTTCCTACAATACCACCGAATGTTTACATACAGCTGTTCCGTGGCATTTTTGCAGTATTTTTTTCCAATTTGAATGTTCTCAGTCTGTTGAGCTGCTCTTTGCATGAAATACGTTTATCTTTTTTTCTATCTGTATGATTTCCAGTTTCCTTTGTAAGAAGAGAAAAACAAAGAGAGTGTGGGCTCTCTAAATGAATAAATAATTGGGTGCGTTCACAGGTACATAGCATGAGGTTTTATTTTTTTTTAATATTCTTATATTCCACTTGAAGTTTGTAATAAATCAGCATTAAAATTCAAGCTTATGACTATCTAATAACTCCTGAGATTTTTTTTTCTTTTTCGTGGACAATAGCTAGGTCCAAGTCCATTACTTTCTAAATAGGTATACTCAGGGTATGTTCTGCTTGACTAAATGTACATCTATAGAGTATGTTAGGATTTACTAATTTAATAATTTTAATGTAATGAATTGCCTGCAAAATATTGTGAGGGCTTTCTGCAATGCTTCAGAGTTGGCAATAATCCTTACTATTGGATTTAACCCAGGAAACTTTGTTATTTTCACTGTTACTTCTTTTTGCTGCTACACCTGTTTTTCAATAATTTAATAAAATGAGAACAGCGGAGATGCTTTTTGGATCTTTCTAAAGATGGGTGTTAAGAATATATTTTGAGCCTGTCATAAGGTTTATGTCTTTTTTCTAGCTGTCTTGTTTTAAAAGTAGCATTTTCTTTTAATTACATCCTTACATAGCAGCATTTTGCTCATGAACTTTTTATCAAAAGCAGTGTGTGGTTCTTGAAATTCACTGACTTTTTGGAAGAAATCACCAAAGTTGAATTTGTTAGGATGATAGCAAACCTTTAGGTTACTTATTAGTATTATAATATGTGTATTTTTCTATTTTAATCTTTCTTCTGTTACATTTAGCTCTGTTTGAAAGTATTAGAAGATCTAGTTCTCCTTTTGTTGAAGTTTTGTAAAAAATTTTCATCAATATAAATGGTTACTACCACTTCATGCAAATTAAAATAAGACTCATATCTTACTTGCACTAGCCATGGTAGTGAACAGATATTTGAGAGATAAACTGTAAACCTAGAAGTGTATATGCGGTTTGTCTTTCATGAAGGTACACAGGCTTTATTTAAATGTGCAGGAAGATTTACCTCCAGCTTAGTTTTGCTAGGCTGCTTGGGAACTTTGCACAGTGCTGTTTCATCTTGACTAACCTACATAATTTCCTGCCATCAGCATTTTTTCCGTCTCCTCTAGGTCGTTAATAAATACGTGGAACAGTGTAAGTCTCAGTACAGCTCCCCAGGGCACACCGCTGTTAACTTCTTTCTGTGCTGAGAGTCTGCCATGTATTAATACTCCTTTGCTTCCTACCTGTTGGCTGGCTTTCAGGCTATGACAGGGCTTTACTACTCACTCTGCGGTTACCAAGGTTGTGTTTTGTTTTGTTTGTTTTTTAAACAGCCTCTGATGTAGGACATGTAACCTACATTTAGGGCTGCTTCCTTGCCCACTGTTTTCTTAACTCTCCCAAAGAGTTCTAACTGCGGAGGGAGGCCATATTTCATGTGTAAGGGCTGTACTTCTTTACATCTCTGTGATGCTCATCAGAATGCTTTATATCTCCATGTAGATTCAACCTCACAGTCCTCAACATCCAGATATTTTTCTCTTTTAAGTATGCTACAGCTTACTCTGCAATAAAAGAGGGTTTTAGCAGAAAACTGTAATTCAGGTTGATGGTGTGTGGTAATGAATGATGCAGCTAGATATTTTCCAGTGAAATTGTAGCACTGGTGTCCTCTAGCAAAGAAAGTGAAGTCATATCTACATAGGTTTAGATTTTTTTGTTACCTTTTTTTTGTAAAGCATATAGAGTTTGTTACTGAAAATTGCACCCTGAAAGTAATTTACAGGATTTTAAACTTCCTGAATAAAGAAGCCCACTTCTTTCTACAGACTGTAATTAATTTAGCAGTTTAGAAAACGTGAAATAGGTTTTTTTTTTAATTTGGTGTTATTACAGTGTTTCTTTCATGTAGTATTTCTCTTCTGTGGTATCATCCATCTGGCTTTGGAGTTACTTTCTCAGTTTTTCACTCCTTTCAACAGTTAACATAGTTGCTGTTTTTTATTTTGGGTTCATTACCCCATTTCACACTTCGTCCTGATTCTCTCAAATGTGAGAGCTAAGTAAGCTGTTTGCTTGTTTTAGCTTAGTTGCAATTTATAGAAAGAAAAGCTTTTCTGTTTAGCAGCAAGCATAGATGTAATAAGTTCTATAGCTGGTGTGTAGGAAAGCAAAGCTGGGTTTATCTTATTTTTGTCCAAAACATTTTGAGGCATTGCCACTGTTGGTTGAAATTCAAAACCATCAAAATTCTGTCTTCAGTCTATTCTAATGTAATGTAAACTTCCACACTGGTGGGATCATGAACAAGAGCTTTGCTATCATGGGATTTGTATGCATGCGTAGACTAAATGTTGCCATATGCAAACCCCTTAGCGGTTTAATATTTAGAAATTTTAATTATTTGGGGGTAGACCATTGGTATTTTGAAGCCTGATGCATGCGTTGCATACTTGAATATCTCATCTGATGTTACTTAGATTATAAACTTCTTGAATTAAGAAAAAAGATCATGTGGATGAATGGAAGATGATCTATAAGAAGATCATGTTCTGGTGTACTTGGATGTATCCTTGTGCTTCATTATTTAAATACATTGTGGTACTAATTACATGTGTATATATGGGGATACGAGTGTGTGGATCACTTAAAGCTTGGGGGTTTTTATTAGGAAAGTACTTCAAAAGCAGAAGAATAATGATTCTATACTAAATGTTGTGATGGATTCCTCCCTGAAGAGTATGGGGAAAAATAGCTTTGGGGAGTGGAGGGGGTTTAGTTCTATTTATAACCTGGTAATAAATTTCAGTGTCGGAAGGCTGCTGGGAAGACCTTGTCTTTTGGCTTCATTTGCTTCATTCTTTGTAGAGTCTGTTCCTTTGGGAAATACTTAGGTAATACCATTTATTTAGAGTGTTTGAGGTAACAAAGTAATTCATAGCAGATTGCTTTGATTGATAATGAGTGCTGCTGCTTTTCATCTGGATATGCTATTTGCAGTGAGATAGAGATACATAGCTGTTCTTTTACACAGGAATTAATGTCTTAAATGTCTTAGAACTTGAAGTTGTTCCTTGTCACCCTCTCTTGCTTCCTCCCAGCTGAGGTACCACATTCCAGCTGAAAACACCCAACCTTCTCAATATCTCTGAGGAAAATAGAGATCTATTGTCACTTGTACTTTCT
Source organism: Cnemophilus loriae (assembly GCA_013397755.1). NCBI lineage: Eukaryota > Metazoa > Chordata > Aves > Passeriformes > Corvidae > Cnemophilus > Cnemophilus loriae. The sequence continues at coordinate 402,013 of VZTF01009179.1, read as the reverse complement.
CCAGAGTCGTGAGGGGTTCCAGTTGAGAACAGACTTTGTTGTGTAGTGTCTAATGTGATCATACCCAAGAGAAAGACTTTGTGCTGAAGAGATTCATTCAAATAGACAGTTTAGCCCGGACCAAATTCCTTACTTTTTTCCTGAAATGTTACACTGCTCTTCAGCACTCAGAGATGACAGGCTGCCATCTTCGTCCTGTGAGTGCAGTCAAGAATGGGGCTCGCCTCAGGGGCTCGCCAATGTTTGAGGGGGGGTCATTCTGGACAGGCACATCCTCACTTACTGAGATGTGGAAGTGATTTTAATTCTTGATTTTTGGTCAGCACAATCACAAACAAGTCAATTTCTCTCACCTTCTTTCTTTCTTTAAGACTTGATTCACGGTTCCTTTTTTTTTTTTCCTCCCTCACCTTTTATAGTTTGGTGGTAGCAGGGGAAGGTGGCCATGCAGGTCTTTACCATTGTCTGGACAGTCCTTGTTGAAGGAAGATAATTGGGTATATGTGGCTCCAAGCAAGTGATGACATATCTTGAATTGGGGAGGTGTGTGCTGAGGGAGTGGCACAGTGCTTCTTTCATTTGTTCAGCTGTTAAAAGCTTCCAGGATGGGCATGCTTTCTGTATAGTGCTTGTCTGCTGTTGTTCACTTGCTGTTGCTGTAAAATTTACTTTGTACTTTTGTTTCTGCTGAAAATTCTCAATAGGATATGCTCATTCACGCCTAAATCATCCTGTCTTCCTGGCCAAGAAGTAATTCTGTATTCTCAT